>JAEQBA010001656.1:42814-109585 GCA_019434445.1 Phalangium opilio
GGTTAGGTTTGGTTTGGTTTGGTTAGGTTAGGTTAGGTTAGTAATATTTTATAATTCATTTAACAATGTTACGCCTTTTCCAAAATATTGATGTTTAGCTTCATTGACTTCTCAAATAATATGCCTTTTCCAAAACATTACTTCTATGTTAGGTTAGGTTTGGTTAAATTAGGTTAATAATAATTTATAAATCATTTAACAATGTTACGCCTTTTCCAAAATATTAAAATTTAGCTTCATTGACTTCTCCAAAAATATGCCTTTTCCAAAACATTACTGTTATATTAGGTTACGTTTGGTTTAGTATTTTCTGCAATAACAAGAAGTTTAATAGGAAAATCAATAGAAAAATAGGATTGAAAGGAAAATTCATGATTGGAAAACCGCCCAAATTGCGGTATTCGGTCTAATGGGATTCGGTCGAACGAGACATTCGATCCAATGGGATTCGACCCAATGGTAGACAATCGCTGGTAGTAAACGACAACTTGGCGGGTGCACTGCCGTGCACCCAGATACTGAATATATTAAATTATTATTTTCTTAATTTTTTAACAACCCATAGGCCTACATATATCATTTCTTTCTTTTATAAATTTTATCAAGATATCCAAAGAAGACTTTAGCTGGAAAATCGCATTTTTCCGCCGCTTCTCGACAACGTTCCGCGATTTTATTGTAGGTTTCGAGTTCGTACCTCTCGAATTGCGACAGAATTCCCAGTTTGTGGTAAATTTCCTTCACTTTGGATACAGCTTCCTCCGAACTGACTCCGTAGTTGGCCTAACGATTATATTTTAATAAAACTTAACCACTAATTACAACTTCCTTCATTTGCCTCTAATATTATTTTATCCTGGGGAGTGGCTTGATTGAAAGCAGTTACGATTGGCCAGCTACATTTTGCGTTTTCAATGTCCGTTCCGATTTTCCCGGTTATTTTTGGATCACCGTAACAATCCAAGATATCGTCCTGTTGATAATTAAGTTAATTTTAATTCAATTATAGTCTCCTAAATTTTAAATAATCACCACACCTGTACTTGAAAATAATGTCCAATACTTAGAAGAATTTTTTCTACTTCTTTCGTAAACACCTCCTTTTTACCAGCCTGTTAAATTTTCAATTTCTTAAAGTTTAATTAGCCTACTCTTTTTAGATTACTTTTATATATATTGTGTGTACCAGAATTACGCTTAATTTAGCCTGTAAATAAAAAGTATGGTAACAATTCTTATGTAGCGCGATAGAGTCATATCTAGCTTGCGTAAAAGTGCTTAAATTTGGTTTGGAACCGTTGGGAGTCGATAACATGTCCAAGCATTCACCGCTTGAAGTCCAAAATATTACCTGTTTAAGATTAAAATTACACTAAATCGAGATGAAGTTTAATTTTTAGATTACTAACATCATGGAAAGTCTCCATTAAATCCAAATAGCAAGGAAGATGATTGAAATGCCTTTTAAGAATGACGTAAATAGCCTGTTCCATGAAAACCGCGTCGTTAATAGCATTAAGGCAAACTTCTTTCTAGACGTAAAAGTGTTATCATAGCGTCTATCGAACCCATAGAAGGTATAAAATCATAATGCAAGTGAAACGTACAACTCTATACCAACAATCCTGACCTCTCCTTGTTAATGAATTATCCATGACATCATCGAAAATGATAAAACATCCTTGAAGCTAATTAATATAATCCAATATTAGTTAGTATTGCTAACTACCATAATCGTTTAATTTATTAATTAATGGATTTCCTTAATTAAAAGTATTTGCCAATTAGGTATTAAATTAAATTAATCACCAGTTCAATACACCAGCCAAGAAGCCGAGCTAAATTTAAATTTTCAGGTGTTAATTGCGAGTCTGACGCCACTAATTTATATGTTTTAACCAAAGCTATTCCGCGATTGTTTTTGTGATGAGCTAGGTTATAAAGTAAAGCCTTTACAATCCAATCCGCCACTTCTTTCTGATTTTTAGATTCTAATTCTTTCCTGATAGTTGTAGAAATTTCACGAAAAACGTCGTGAAACGCTGATGACTCTGAATCCATTGATAAGCTGTTGTTTAAACTACATTAATTTAAATTTGTTAGAAAGATTTAGTTAAAAACTTACTTTTTTCAACGTTGCTGAAAGACTGCGTACTTCGAAGAATACCGACTGATTTAAACTTATTATCAGCGCGAGATGGATGTAGATACACGTAATTTTTGCTAAAGAAGAAGTGGAAATTTTCCGAACTATTTTATGACTATTTTGTAGATTTTTTAAAACTATGGACCCTATTTCCAGAGATCCAGTAAAAACTCTTATCGTATACATTTTTTTAAGCCAGTTGGTGTAATTATGCACACCTTTGGTACTACAGCCCTAAATTGCGTCGTTAATAAATGTCGAAATGATAAACAAACGCTAGAAATACGAATTTGACTTTTAATAGTCGAATTGGTAGTATTTTGAAACGCTGCCAGGAAACTGGCACGCGACGAAGCCAGTTCGAATAATCGTCGATGGGCATATAGAGGTAGTTAGAAATATTCATGTCTATACGCCAGTTTTTTTTTGTTGTTTCATGTTCGACAAATGCGAATAGGGCAGTGAAATATGCTGAATAAGTAAACTAAAAAAATAACAAGTTGGGAAAACCAAAATATTACCTCTCCGAGTCAAGAGGTCTACTAGTACAAAGTTATTTACCTAGATATGGAATTATTTCTCTTTTTTGAAGTAAAAATTTACGAAATATTGAAGCAGTATTCCAAGCATAGCGAATATACAGTAAAGCAGACGACATTTTACATCCAATAAGGATAAATCTTGGACACATGGAAATCAGTCAATGGCAAAAAGAACAGGAAATGAAGCCTACGCTTCAGCTGTTTACTCTTTATTCTGATAGCTACATTCGCAGTTGGTTTGCAGTGTAAACACTATCGTCTCGTCTCACCTCACCTCAACAATATACTTAGTTTGCCAACATGAGTGTTAACATAGATAATAAACACAAGGATCAGAAGGTCGGGGGAGAGCTTGCCGCGCTTTGTACAAACTGGGTAGGTTCAACTTCCGGAAACCAGCGCATGCGTACGGCGAGTCATGCACGAAAAACGAGCAGGCAGACCTCGTCTGCGCAGAAGCGGAAGTCAACTGCAGAAGTTTGGCTTGCGGCCCCCCCGCAAACAAGCGCGGCAAAGAGATATACACTACGGAAGGCATACCTTCCGATCCTTGTGTATACTATCTATGGTGTTAACGTTAAATAATACCAAAGCTAAATTGTAGCTAGACGCATTGATACTCAGTGCGCACTATAAAGAGAATAAAAACTCTGTAGCTTAGCCCCAAGGTCTATAGAGTTGCCGCTTCGCTAATATAGGTTTGCTCACGCGCCCATCTTTTACCTTCGAAAATTCGCGACTTTTATTGGCTGCCGAATATGACGTCTCCCGTAGACCTTAGTGAAGCATCGTCTGCTTATGTATAGTCTTTCGAGGCGCGAGTTGTGCAGCTTGTGCTGTATTGGCATCCTCAAAGGTAAATTAATTACTTTATTCTGATAACTTTTTCGTATGAAATATTAATGCTAAATTAGGAAGCTTTTAGAGATATTTGGAACTTGCTTCTTTAGTTTATTTGTATTAAGACTTAAGGGATAAGACTAGGGACTCGGTTCGGGTTGTTATAACTTATTTGGGTGCAAAACCAAAATACTAATGTGAATAAATTGTATATTTTTAGATTCATACATAATAAAAATTTATGAGCCATGCCTGGAACAAGGTGCGCGGTCGCGACGTGCAATAATAGCCTAGTTTTAACCAAAAAGAATGATAGTACAAAACATATTGTGTATCACAAATTTCCAAATGACATTCATAGGAGAAAGGTTAGGGCATTTAAATGCCGCAGAGAGGATAAATTCAATCCCATGACTAGTCATGTTTGCTCGCAGCACTTTAACGAACATGCCTACAAAAGGGATCTTAGGTCTGAGTTGCTGGGGATTCCTAATAAAAAGGAATTATTGGAAGACGCTATTCCAACTGAAAATTTGGGACTGAAAGGAAGTCAAAACTGTAAATCTACAGAGAGAAAATCCAGAGTGCAACGAAGAGAGGAGCGAGTCATCGTTAACAATTTAATAAAGAAATCTAGTCCTTCTGCAATTGATACTCTCACGAATGAAGCAACTAATGTTCAAACTAATTGTGATAACATGGATCGTAGCCCTGATAATATGATTCCTAAACGTGATACTGTTGTTTTTAAACGCAAACCATGCTGTAAATGCGAAAGATTAGAGAAACAAAATAGAACATTACGAGCTCATTATAGCAAATTGAAAATTAAAGAAATGAAAAATGAGAAGAAAATTAAAGAATTAAAAATTGAACAAGCAATGAAGAGTGTAATTAGTACTGAAGAAGTAAAGAAACTCAAGAGAATGAAGAATGACAAAAGGAAAAAAGAAGAATTTAAGGAGAAATGCACCAATATTTTAAATGATATTTTCTCACCTAGTCAAATTAAGAAACTAATGGGGAAAAAAATGGTTATCTGGTCTGCCGATGATCTCGCACGGGCTTTTACTTTGCGATACCTTAACAGAAAAGCTTATATGTTTTTAAAAAATGACCTGCGATATCCATTACCAGGTTTGTCAACATTAAGGCGGTATGCATCAAAACTAAATTTAAGACAAGGAATTTTACAAGATGTTTTAAATATTATGAAACTAGCTGGATCTAAAAAATCAAATATAGAAAAAATATGTGTCATAACGTTTGACGAAATGAAAATTTCATCGCAATATGAATATGATGTGAAAGCCGATCAAGTAGTTGGAAAACATAGTCAAATGCAGGTAGCAATGGTTAGGGGCTTATTTTCACCTTGGAAACAACCTGTTTACATTGGCTTTGATACCAAAATGACTAAAAAACTGTTGTTGGACATAATATCCAAAGTTCATGAGGCAGGGTATTTAATAGTCTCATCTGTCTGTGATATGGGGGGAGGTAACATGGGTTTATGGAGAGAAATGGGTGTATCTATCCATAAAAATTGGTTTCAACATCCCATAGCAACTGATCAAATTATTTATTGCTTCGCTGATGCCCCACACGAGTTAAAACTAATAAGGAATTGGCTTTTGGATACAGGTTTTTTGATTGACGATACTCACGTTGATAAAAAACCTTTAGAACTTCTGCTTAAACTTGATAATAATGAAATTAAAATGTGTCCTAAGCTTAAAAAAATCCATTTAGAATGTCACGGTCCTACTAGGCAAAATGTTAAATTAGCTTCACAACTATTGTCCAATACAGTTTCCAAAGCATTGCTATATATGTTAAAGACTAAAAGCGATGTAAATTTCGATGATATCCGAACTAAAGAATTAAGTGAGTTCATTGCAACTGTAGATAAATGGTTCGACGTATTTAACTCATACACAGAAAAAGATATTGTTGAAACAAAAATGGGTTTTGGATTACACTTAAAAAAACAAATAGCGGCCATTGATGAAATGAAGGACTTAATAACTAATATGAAATGTAAAGGCAAAAATGTTTTACAGCTGTTTCAGAAAGGTATTATAATTTCTATAAAATCTCTCAAAGATTTATTTTTTGACATGAAGAACAAATTCAATATAAAATTCATCTTGACTCATCGTTTGAACCAAGACTGTTTGGAAAATTTTTTTTCCAAGTTCGCTCCAGAGGGGGATTGGATGATCACCCAACACCTCTTAATGCGCTTTATAGAATCCGAATGATTATTTTGGGGAAAAATCCCGGAATTTTAAATGATAAAGGTAATACAGTTGACATGAGTCAAGATGAATTCTTAGCTAATAGTATTTTACAGAAGGAAAATCAGCTCGGTGTCGCTGAAACTGCTGTAAACAATGAGACCTATTTACTAAGTGATATTTTGAAAAAAGCTTCTATAAAAACTGATATAGCTACTTCATTTATATCCCCTTTAGAAAGTTTTACAAGAGACCTTTTATATAGCAACACTAGCTCAGTCTCGGTAAATGTAAACCCAAAAAATGTTCCTAGGGAAATTGCTGATCCCAGTTTAAATTCAGTAAGATTTGGTACTAGTTCCTTATGCTCTGGAGAAATTGGTATTTTAAAGAGTGTAGACAACATCGTAACCCAAGATGGTAATGAAGCAAACGAATTCTCAAAGCTTGAAGAAAATGGGCTAGAATACATGTCTGGTTTTATAGCCAAAAAATTCTATAAAAAATATGCCAATCTGGATTTAAGAGACTCAAGTCAGAGTGATCATTGTTATCAATTACCATCTTGGGCTACAATATTATCTTATGGCGGTTTAATTGTTCCTAGCTCTACTTTCTTAAAAGCAATGAATTCATTTGAAACCATTTTTCGTAATTTCCTTCCAAACAAAGTCCTCTCCAACGAAATAAATATTGTTAAAAACATATCCAATTCAATTCACCAAGAACATGAAACTTATCCTTTGGATTTAATCCATTCATTTGTCAAATTAAGAATTTTCATTAGAATGAAATATCACAATTCAATCAAGCCCAGCAAGACAGATTGTGGGAGAAAATTAGGTAAAAAATTTAAGAAAATTGTAAACTAAAGTTCCTATAATTGTTATAATTGGCTGGAGTTTTCAAATTAAGATCTCAAAACTCATCAATAGAAATAAAATTCATTTCATTGGAATTATACTTGGTTTAAATTTTTTTGGTCTAATGCATTGATTACTTATCACCGTTATTAAGTAATTGTAATCATTTTCCTCTTGAATTTAAAGAAAATCATAATAGGTACTGAACTATGAAGTTTGATAGAAGCATAAAGTTTCGGTTTCTGCCTTACTATTTATTAAAATGTGCACAATTATCTATGCCAAACCCTTTCTAATTATTTAATTTAAAAAATATATAAAAATTATGCCCTATAATTAGCGTTTTAAAAATAAATTTCATGGCAATTCTCATATAGTCTACCGTACAGAATCAAAACCGCGCGCGCTTGAGGTCTAAGGCTGACGTCACGTAACGGGGGTTGGAACAGACTCTAGAAATCGAAAATTTATCTCAGGCGAGCGAGCACCCGTTGGCTTAGCCCTACTAATCTAATTGCCACCATGATCTTTTCTTCAATTATAAAATCTTAACCTGATTAACTAAGAGTGTATTTAACTTTCGGCTCACTCTGAACCGTTGATTTCTTTTCATTTCAGACACGAAAATCAAAACCCAAAGTTTACTTCACCTCTGGCCTCAATTATTAACTCTTTATTACACTAAGCCTATTGCGGGTAATACTAGATATACCCGCCGGAGTCTAGATCTTAGCTTTCTTCGTGAAATCACTAAACCAAGGATTATTCTATATACAGATGTAGTATAGCTTAAGTAATATATAAACAGCCATTTCAAATAAAGATATTAAAATAAATTTTTGGATTATCAAAATGAAACAGAGCTAAAGCTACAAAAGTACTAAATGCATCATAATTACGAAAAATATTTCCACATATTCACTTTATATTATGGATAAAGGGAATATTATGATTCTGTAGGATTTCTTTACACATCAAAACAACGCGAATGTGCCCAAAACTGGGAAACACAACCTATCATACTTACGATAGTTTCGCACTTACCAACCGTTACCTCTCTAACTGAGACAATGACACAACAAACTGAATTTGTTATTTATCCTAATTCAACTCCTCTACTCCGTCTCTATTAACATCAATGCTCGACCTATTTTAACTTTCTAGAGTTTCCATGATTAGTAATACAGTGGGCTAAATGCTTAAATACTCGCTCTATATTAACTATGAAATGTGTACAGTGTACCGACTTTATACGCAATCTTCATTACTCGTCCTATATAAACTTTGACTATATGGTTTTAGTTAGCACAGATTTTTCTTAAATAATTTAATAAATATAATTAATATTAAACATTTCTTCGTTAGTTGTTCGCCTTATTGATCGTTACATCGTGTTGATAAAGAACAATTAAACATTCTTGAGAGACTTGACTAATATTGGCGTTTGAAATGAAGCATACGCCGGTTGCTTCGCCTCACTCAAATAGGTAGTATATAAGGGTGTCGAACTCCAGCTAAAAGCAAGAACAACCGTGTTGTATATTGCGTCTGAGTATTAGTTGGAGCCTAAATAATCTAACTATAATGAGCTAATAAAATAACTAGTCAGTTAATTAATGACATAAAGTTTAATTGTGCTGAGAGGCTAATACGTTACAAGAAATACTAAAATTAAGACGAGCGTAGTGTTTTCCCCGTTCCGGTGTAGAGCGCGTATTCCGCGTGACTGAATAAACAAAGGAGAGATAATATCATTGAGTTCAGAACATATATCCTTCTAGAGTTCTATTTGGATATCGGGTTTTCGCGCTCGCGCGACCATCGTTTTTGAAATTATGGGACGGACGGATAACTTTATCATTAGGTGGTGGCGCCATCTATTTCAGTTAAAAAACACATATTTGTTACTATGGCGTCTGCTATAATTTCTTAATATAGATAGGAAATGTTAGAAACCGCTATAATAATGGAAGTAAATGCTAGATTCTAGAGTAAAAACAGAGAAGGAACTGCATTAAACCGATAGTATATGTATTTTTGAGCTTTCGTGATAGTCAACTTGACAAAAATGATCACCGCAAATGTCTTTTTTTGGAGTCCATTCAATTCCATTAATGGCCTGACACCATTGTTTTGGTAATTCCGAATTTTTTGTAGGGAATCTTAATGGTACAGTTCAAAAAGGGTTGAACTATCTAAATATTTATTAATTTTCTATACGTAAACACTTATGTCACAAAACATATTTATTTCTACCAGTGTTGACACACTTTTCTACCGAGCATTTTCGACCCATTTTAAAATTTAATTTAAATTTTCACATTATGTGTTACTTTAATAACTAATAACAAATAATTCCCAAGTAAAAACACGCATTTAATAAGGAATTGATCAATATTCCATTTATTAAATATCAAATTTTATTTATTAGGCTCCACTTACTGTTTTTCAATTACCTAACTTTCATATTTGTCATATTTGGCGCTTTACTTTTTCCTAAGCCTAATTTTCAAACTCAAGCTACGGCGATTTTGGGGGGCGCTTTCCCGCATAATCGTGGGAAATTCTTTTAAGCTTCTCACGTAAGGCGACAGATGGCGCTAACGACTAATGATAAAGTAATGAAATTCGACGAATCGAGTACGCGAGGAGGAAATTCAACAAAAACTCTAGAAATAAATATATTAGAACTCAATGGATAATATCTCGTCTAGACTTATATCCGAGAATGGGAACGCTAGCGACATCTAGGTTAAGGGGATACGAAAACACAACACTCCTCCCAAATTAAATTGAAAATACCAGTTATACAAGTTATGCTAATACCAATGTTTAAATTTTTTAAGAGAACAATAACTTTCAAATATTTTTTTTTTCTTAGTATCAACAAGTTGGGAAAACCAAAATATTACCACTCCGAGTCAAGAGGCGTGTTCTACTACTACAAAGTTATTTACCTAGATATGGAATTATTTCTCTTTTTTAAAGTAAAAATTTACGAAATATGGAAGCAGTATTCCAAGCATAGCGAATATACAGTAAAGCAGACGACATTTTACATCCAATAAGGTTAAATCTTGGACACATGGAAATCAGTCAATGGGGAAAAGATCAGGAAATGAAGTCTTCGCTTCAGCTGTTTACCGTATATTCTGATAGCTACATTCACAACTGGTTTGCAGTGTAAACACTATCGTCTCGTCTCACCTCAACAATATTCTTAGTTTGCCAACATGAATGTTAACGATAAATAACACCAAAGCTAAATTGTAGCTAGACGCACTAATAGTCAATGCGCACCATAAAGAGAATAAAAACTCTGTAGCTTAGCCCTACTAATCTGATTGCCACCATGATCTTTTCTTCTATTATAAAATCTTAACCTGATAATTAAAGAGTGTATTTAACTTTCGGCTCACTCTGAACCGTTGATGTCTCTTCATTTCAGACACGAAAATCAAAACCAAAAGTTTACTTCACCTCAGGCCTCAATTATTTACTCTTTATTTCACTAATCCTATTAGGGATAATACTTGATATACCCGCCAGAGTTTAGATCTTAGCTATTTTCATGAAATCACTTAATCAAGGATTATTCTATATACAGATGTAGTATAGCTTAAGTAATATATAAACAGCCATTTCAAATAATAATATTATAAAAAATCTTTGGAATATCAAAATGAAACAGAGCTTTAAAGCTACAAAAGTACTAAATGCATCATAATTACGAAAAATATTTCCACATATTCACTTTATATTAAGGATAAAGGGAATATTATGGTTCTGTAGGATTTCTTTACACATCAAAACAAAACGAACTTCTAACGCAGCGCACTAGTGTAACAACGGACGGACACACAGACAAAAACATAGACTGCTTTTTAACTCTTTCCGTATTAATTTTGAATTGAGAAACAAGATTATCTTAAATATATAAATAAATATAATTAATATTTAATATTTTCTTCGTTAGTTATTCGCCTTATTGAACGTTACATCGTTTTAAAAAAGAACAATTAAACATTCTTGTGAGACTTGACTAATATTGGCGTTTGAAATGAAGCATACGCCGGTAGCTTCGCCTTAATCAAATAGGTAGTATATAAGGGTTTCGAATCGCAGCTATGGATAAGAACAGCGCAATTGCGTGAACCTTTGGTGGAAGCCCCGCCTTAGGGAGGCCGGACGTTTCTCGTAACCCTGGCCGATCGCCGCGTATGTGTTAACATTAAGGATGATGATGGAGTAGAAGCCAGGTGTGCAGACTGGTGTCCATGTGGGATGGACAAAAACAATGACATGAAGATGGTGGTGTGTAGAAACCAGTGTGTACAGACTGGTGTCCATGTGGGATGGACAAAAGACCAGAAGATGGTGGTGCTTAGAAGCCAGTGTGTACAGACTGGTGTCCATGTGGGATGGACAAAGACCAGAGGCTGGTGGTGTTAGACAGGCAATGGAGTAATAGCCTGTAAGTGTAATACAATTTTCGAAATTTCCGGAAATTGAGAACACGTTTGCTCCGATTTGCAAACTGCGAACGCGGTCACGTGGGTGTAACAACAGACAGACAGACAGACACATACGTTGAAATTAGAACCTCTCCGTGACATACGTCACTCGGAGAGGTAAAAATTTATCACCCGTTACTTTACGGTACAAATATATAAAATAATCATTTTTAGTTTTAATACTGCGAATTAGGAACTTTTAATTCGTCATTAATTGTTGAGATCAGATTTAAAGGTTGAGTCTTTTAGGTGGTTTAATATCACGTTTTGATCGTCTGATCAACGGAGTAGTAGGAGTAATAGTTTCTTTAGTAATCTCAGGTCCGGGTGTTTGTGTCATAGGTTTGGGAGTAGGAACTTTAGGAGTACCCGTGTTATAGTTTGGTTGGTCCGGAACGTTAGAATTGTCCGGTGTAGGAACTGGTGTTGTAGAGATTGTCACGTTGGTTGGTTGAGCTCTTGGGCTAACAGGTATTTGACTAGAATTTTGACTAGAATTTGGTTCAGGACTTTCTTGGCGTTCAATTAGCTGGTCCTGGTGTCGTTTCCAAATCATTTGGTCAGGAGTTTGAATTCTATAAGAAACTGGTCCTGTACGTTTTACAACCGTAGCTGGTGTCCAACTAGGTTTTGCGGTACGATAATCTCGTGCAAAGACTGTGTCACCAACTTCGTAGGTTTTGTTGTTCACCGTGGTTCTTCTTAAAACTTGAGATGTTTGTTTAATTCTTACAGTGGTGTTAATGTCCGGTTTGATTAGACTTAGTCTTGTTTTCGGAGATCGTTTGAGAAACATATTTGCCGGAGTTTCTCCTGTTGTAGAGTGAGGGGTATTTCTGTACGTAAGTAGGAAGTCATCTAGTTGTTGTTGAATAGAAGGAGCTGTTGACGTATGTTTGAGATTCCTTTTCAACGTTTGTACGAATCTTTCGGCCTGTCCATTTGTAGATGGATGAAACGGCGCCGAAAAGACGTGTCTAATTCCGTTGGTGGAGGTGAACTTTTCAATTTCAGAGCTAGATTCGTTCGATGTAGGTTGACCAATCACAAGAAGAAGCGTCGAATGGTTCGACGGACGAGAGCGAAGAAGCCGCCATTTTGTAGACACCGAAACAGGGTGGGGTCGGTAAAAAAAATCTCCGTCGCCAGTTTGTTGTATATTGCGTCTGAGTATTAGTTGGAGCCTAAATAATCTAACTATAATGAGCTAATAAAATAACTAGTCAGTTAATTAATGACATAAAGTTTAATTGTGCTGAGAGGCTAATACGTTACAAGAAATACTAAAATTAAGACGAGCGTAGTGTTTTCCCCGTTCCGGTGTAGAGCGCGTATTCCGCGTGACAGAATAAACAAAGGAGAGATAATATCTCGTCTAGACTTATATCCGAGAATGGGAACGCTAGCGACATCTAGGTTAAGGGGATACGAAAACACAACAAACCGCAATTGCGAAAACCTTTGGTGGTGATCCCACCTTAGGGAGGCTAGACGTTTCTCGTAACCCTAGCTGATCGCCGCGAAAGTCTTAAACCCAACGATGACGATGGAGTAGAAGCCAGGTCTGCAGACTGGTGTCCATGTGGGATGGACAAAAACAAAGACCAGAAGATGGTGGTGTTAGAAACCAGGTGTACAGACTGGTGTCCATGTGGGATGGACAAAAACAGAGACCAGAAGATGGTGGTGTTAGAAGCCAGGTGTACAGACTGGTGTCCATGTGGGATGGACAATAACAGAGACCAGAAGATGGTGGTGTTAGAAGCCAGTAAGTACAGACTGGTGTCCATGTGGGATGGACAAAAACAGAGACCAGAAGATGGTGGTGTTAGAAGCCAGTAAGTACAGACTGGTTCCTATGTGGGATAGACAAAAACAACGCCCAAAAGATGGTGGTGTTAGAAGCCAATGAATACAGATTGGTGTTCATGTGGAATGGACAATTGACTAGTCAGATGAAGTAATAGTGGTCAGTTGAATTGTGGATAGCCTCAAGTTTTGAATTTTCCGGGAACTGTGAATGCGGTCCGGAAATAGCGAACACATTTGCTTCGATTCGGAAACTGCGAACGCGGTCCCCTGGGGTGTAAGTCAATAACAACAGCCAGACAGACAGACAGACAGACAGACACACACGTCGAAATTAGAACCTCTCCGTGACATACGTCACTCGGAGAGGTAAAAATCTTGAGCTCTTTTCCAAAAACGTTGTCTTTTTAGCCACATCGTATATACGATGGGCCATTAGTTTTTTTGTACCAGTTTCGTTTTCTTGTATTAGTTACATAGTCACCCTCATCGGGTCAGATTTTGAAAAAATTACGTACATATTATAGAAATAATATGTGTCAGGACTTAAAAGAAAAATTAAATAAGTTGTCTCAATACCGTTAATTGAAAAAAGAAAACCAACCAAACAGTTGGTCACCGAATTTTCAAAGCATGTGTTTTATTCCAATATTTAACGAGCTACATAAACCTTTCTGTTAAGATATTTCCAGGAATTGAATAGGTGGATATATAAAGTATTTGGTCTTGCTGAACTTGTTGAAAAATAAGAAATCGTCATCACGTTGTGACGCTACTTCCAGATTTTCAGGCATGCGCCCCGCGATTTTTTTGCGTGACGTGAGTCTCGTGATTTATTGTTAAGCACGTGAGGAACCATAAACCCTCACTCGAACTCCTGAGCGGCCAAAGTCTATTTTGCCAGTCCCAGAACGACCAAAAACCTATCACTTCGGAGCGATCAAAGCCTCTCGTCCCAGTTCATGAACCACTAAAACTCGTTTCACCAACCCCAAGGATGATGTTGGGAGGGTGCGAAATCTGAGAGAAATAGGGGCGCTAACTGTGGAACGGCTTAGGTCCGGTGGGACGCTAGAAATGAGGGAGGAATACACGAAAAAATGGCGGGCGGTGTACGTGATTAGTCTGAATGCCCGCCATCTTCTCGAGTATTCCTCCCCCATTTCTAGCATCCACCGGTTCTGAACAGTTCCGTAGTTAGCGCGCCCATTATACTTGCCAACCCCAACACCACCAAATTCCGTTTTGCCAGTCACAACACAACCAAAGCCCGTTTCACCACCACGAAAGTCTGTGTGGCCTGTGTAACACCACCAAAATCCGTTTTACCTCTCTCACCTCGCCACCGAACCACCAAAGCCCGTTCCACCAACATCACCATAGCCCGTTGCTCCAAAACACGTACCGGCAAAGCCCGTTCCACAAACACCACCAAAGCCCGTCGCACCAGCCCCCGAACAACCAAAGCTCATTTCACCAACCCCCGAACCACCAAAGCTCGTCGCACCTAAGACCATTAAACACAGATGGACTAGAATGATAATCTAAAACCCCTATCTTCAAACTTCAGCGCGTATCGTCGCCCCTAGCGGGAGACTCCCGAAACTTTTCGATGTGACCTTCATTATGTCGTCTGCTCTGTAGAATTTTCATGATTGTACGGTCTAGGCACGGTTAGTTTTTCCCTCCCCGCTTTTTCGCCTTTTATTTTCATTTTCTTATAAGTAATTTATAGGATTAATTTGGGTATTTAAGATGCCAAGCAAAAGGTGCGTATTCGGAGTTTGTAAAAAATGATAAACGTTATTCTGATATGAAAGGCATTACTTTCTACACAATACCAAACCCCAAATATCAACTTTCTAAAAGTGAACTATGGGTTAAGGCTTGTATAGTAATTCTTATACCTATTTAAATACGAAATATTATTGAAAGTTACTTACATTCAACTAAACATTTTCTCTAACTTAGGTTGTGTTCTAACCTAACATAGACTTTCGAGCTTTAACGGGCCTAATGTCGTCTGCTAATTCACGCGCCTGTTTGCTTGATTCGAAATAGTTTCAATATTGGTCGCGGCGTGGCGCTAGAGGGACGCTAGAGAGACGCTTCCCACAAGGAACCACCCGCCCTATCTCCATTCCAGTCCGTCTGTGTTTAATGGTCTTAGGTCGCACCAACCCCCGAACCACCAAAGCTCGTCGCACCAACCCCCCGAACCACCAAAGCTCGTCGCACCAAACCCCCCCGAACCACCAAAGCTCGTCGCACCAACCCCCCGAACCACCAAAGCTCGTCGCACCAACCCCCCCGAACCACCAAAGCTCGTCGCACCAACCCCCCCGAACCACCAAAGCTCGTCGCACCAACCCCCCCGAACCACCAAAGCTCGTCGCACCAACCGCCCCGAACCACCAAAGCTCGTCGCACCAACCCCCCCCGAACCACCAAAGCTCGTCGCACCAACCCCCCGAACCACTAAAGCCCGTCGCACCAACCCCCGAACCACCAAAGCCCGTCGCACCAACCCCCGAACCACCAAAGCCCGTCGCACCAACCCTCAAACCACAAAAGCCCGTCGCTCCAACCCCTGGACCGGTAAAGCCTGTTGCACCCGAACAGCCGAAACCCGTTCCAACCGTACCGCCAAAGCCTGTCGACGTACCAGTCCCCGTTCATCCACTTCCTATTGTGGTTCTTTTAAGACCTTTGTTTCAGAAACCCGTTAATCCGCCAAGAAATCCCAAGCCAACTCCCCCAACAGCTTCTACCGTATGCCCACCTCCCCAAACAGCTTTTACCCTATGCAAAATATTGTTCTTACCGCAAACCTTCAGATCCAGTGATACGCGTACAAAAACGCCGTGTGGGTCTATCAGAAAGTATCCAACAACTTTAACAATTTAGTAATTAATAAAGTTGAAGTAACAGATCACCCAGTAACAAATTGGGAAGACCATATCCTTTATTACCTCGATACATCATCGTGGGTGGAAGTAAAGTTTTCCCCGTGGTTACCGAAATAAATCTAATAACTCGATACTTACTATACGCGACAAAACCAGTTTGGTCCATTGAGCGTGTCAATACAAGAATATACCATAAATGAAAACAACGCTTATTTAGAATACAGAGTAGATTATCTTGCGAAGCGCATTAACGCTTGGGAAGAACCTGAGGGTTTATTTAGATTTCAAAATGATAGAACAATTCAAAGCTACACAAACTTCGCGCGGGGACTATATATCCTATGCAGTGTATGATCATATCGCCGAAAGAATAAAGCGGTGTCGTACCAAGATCAATCAAGTTCGCAAAATGCCGAATTTGGCATTCTAAAGGTTGTCGCACACTAGGCTGTTTCTCGTATCGGCAACGGTTGCCGCTAGTAAATCCGTTGCTGCTATAGGCAACTCGTATCGCACACATAGAAGTAAAAAATTATGCTCGCGTCGCCGATCTGGCGCTCGGACCAAAAACCTGTTCTGTCCCGAGTTCAGCTAGCCCCAACTTTTTGCCGCTCCTCTTGGCAACCGCTCTGACGTCAAGGCATACCTCACTTTTTCAACCAATTGGAGCCGGGTGCTACGGAATTTTTTCTATTGCACCACGTTTGAAAAAATGAAACCTCGCTTTGATTTTTTTCTCACTTTCTTTTGAAGTTTTGAACGAGTTGTTTTTATTTCCTAGCTTTCTTTCGTGAAAAATGGCAGAGCGTCTATAATTTTAGAAAATGAGGGAAATAAATTAGATGAAACGGAATTAGATGGCGACGAGAAACTAATTAATGTAATTAAAAAAAAAATATTTTTAGTGGATTGTGCTTTAAAGGGAGGGTGAAGTAGAAAATCAAGTGATTTTTTATCGGTTCTTCTACTAAATATAAGATCAGTCTGCATAGTGAAACATTCAGGAAATACTTCCGAATGAATTTAAAATTCAAATTAGGTTCAGATTTTAAGGATAATTTTAAACAAGGACTGCCGACCAATCGCGTAACGCCCTGCCTTTTTGTTAACAAAATTCTCGTGGCACGTTCCGTGTTGAATGAAATTTATCACGAGATTTGATAAAATTCGCGCGCGATGTGATAATCGTGGCGCGAGGCATGGAGCGTGCCACGAGAATTTTGTTAACAAAAAGGCAGGGCGTTATGCGATTGGTCGGCAGTCCTTGATTAAAATTATCCTTAAAATCTGAACCTAATTTGAATTTTAAAATCATTCTGAAGTATTTCCTGAGTGTTTGACTATGCGGACTGGCCTTATAATTAGTAGAAGAATCGACAAAAAATCACTTGATTTTCTACTTCACCCTCCCTTTAAATACTTTTAAAGATAGGCAAATGAAAAGTAATGGATGAGAAGTGGATTAATTAATAAAAATTAAATTAAAAGTAAAAGAAATCTGAAACACGATCGATACACGAAAAGTTTCGAGATGTAAATAAACGGATGCGCGCGCATTCACGTTCACATGCATTCGGTACCAGCGCTTTTACCTAGTGCGCGAGTACTCTATAAGATCGCCAGAACCGACGCGAAATCTTCCCGACGCCGATGCCGAAATATTTCCTCCCCCCAAATTTGATTTTGATGCTAGTAACAGCGTCACGTTTTTTTCCTCTAGTGTGCGACAACCTTTAGAAAAGAATACGAGCGCTATTTTAGGGTGCATCTTCCACCAAAAATTGAAATGTTATTTTCCGAGGATTTGAAAAAAATTACTTGGGGGGGGGGGGCGTTTATTTTCACTAATCCTCTAGACTGGGAATTTATGCATTTCAAAACACCTAATAAGGGAAGAATTTGTTATCGCGTACACGATTCGTTGATGTATTTGTTTACTAATACCAAAAAGCTGAAAATAGATATACCACCTGGCGAATATATGTGCGATTATGGCCCTAACGGTGTGGTTCCTTTCTCTTTACATTTAAAAATTATTAAAAAGTTACTAGAGGCCCAAAAGCAGGCCGGAAACAAATATGTCACTCTCAAAGCGGTTCGGAATTTGACAAAAATTTCGTAAATAGAATTGAGCGTAATCTACCCCCCCCCCATTTGAAGCTGAAAATGGATGAACTGATGATCAGGATGAGATTTATTCTTATTTTGTCAGTAATTGCGTCGATTTAAAGAATACTTTGATTTATGGATATAAAGAAACCAATGTTGTAATAAATTGCCCAAAAGACAACTTTTTACCTCTCCGTGTGACGTAGTCCAGGAGAGGTTCTGTAACGGCCGTGTCTGTGTGTGTGTCTGTCTGTGTGTCTGTCTGTCTGTGTGTCTGTCTGTCTGTCTGTCTGTGTGTCTGTCCGTTGCGTATCGGAGCAAACGTGTTCGCCATTTCCGAACTGCTTTCACAGTCACGGAAATGGCTCCTCTACTTGAGTTCTCACACCACCATCTTCTGGTCTTTGTCCATCCCACACGGACACCAGTCTGTTCTTACTGGCTTCTAATCACCACCATTTTCTGTTCTTTGTCAATCCCACATTGACACCAGTCTGCACTTACACTGGCTTCTAACACCACCATCCACTGGTCTTCCGTCTATTCCACATAGACACCAATCTGTATCGTTGGCTTCTACTCCATTATCATCGTTTGGTTTTAGGATATACGCGGCGATCAGCTAGGGTTACGAGAAACGTCTAGCCTCCCTAAGGTGGGATCGCCACCAAAGGTTTTCGCAATAGCGCTTTTTCCTTACTATTATACTGGAAACGAATCGTATATATACCCCAAATTTGAAAAAAGCGGGCAAGAGGGGTACCCTTCACTTTAAACGTCAATATTAGCAAAGTTTGAGAAGATAATTGGTATAACTTTATTTTAAACGATTTAACTATTATTAATGTTAATTATTGAAGATTAAAATAATTAAAAATAATTATATTTATTTAAATATTAAAGATAAACCTCTCGTGCAAAGAGAGAGATTATCATTGCCTCCTATATCTACCAAGGCCCGTGCATGCGATATATTTCCTTCATTGCCTCCTATATCTATCAAGGCCCGTGCATTGTGATATATTTCCTTCATTGCCTCCTATATCTATCAAGGCCCGTGCATTGTGATATATTTCATTCATTGCCTCCTATATCTATCAAGGCCCGTGCATTGCGATATATTTTTCAAAACAACAACAAAAATGGGAAACCCCAACTCAGAAACATAATAACGTTTTCATTGGATACTTAAGTTTATATAATCTTCTTGACACGGAGAGGTAATATTTTGGTTTTCCCAACTTGTTCCAGCTTGTGTTGGTGCTGCAATTAGAAATTGCTCGGTTTTTTGAAATTTTAAAGAATGTGAGACTGTCAGTTTCGAATCTATTTCAATTAATAAGTTTTTATTATTTTTCAAAAGTTATGTGAAATAAAAATAAAACCAAAAATATATGAACCAAAAAATAGAAACCCTAATACCATATAAACCCCTTATTTACGGTATATATTTTTCTTTTGTTTTTAAACAGTTTTTGGAAAAATTCTGAAAAAATCTCTCGTCGGTATTTTGTCCAAATGTATAAAAGCTACAGGCAAATCGATTTGTTTACATTGCCACTTACGACTCGTTACCTCTGCGAGTGACGTAGTCGCAGTTTGCGTATCGGAGCAAACATGTTCCCAATTTCCGGACTGCATTGACAGTTCACGGAAATTTGAAAAAATTGTGTTTGTCTCCGCTAGCTATTCTACTTGAGTTCCCACACCACCAGTTTTGGTTTTCATCCACTCCACATGGACACTAGTCTGTACTTGCTGGCTTCCAAGCACCACCATCTTCTGTTCTTCGTCAATTCCACCTTGACACCAGCTTCTATGCACCACCATCTTCAGGTCTTTGTCCATTCCAACAACCTCTCAAGTACCGAAGTTGATAAATCATTGCCTCCTATATCTATCAAGGCCCGTGCATTAAGGCTAACTTCCGGTGATAGGGAAATAAGGTGGTTTAAGTAATTGATACTAACTAAATTATTGGTATATTTATTATAGACCCGAAACACCACCATTTTTCCAGAAAGTAAAGGTTGGGGAGATAACGTGTGATTGTCTCATTCGAAGAAATAGATATTTTTCAAGACTGTCAGCAAAGCTTTGGGAAAGGCTTGGCAATTTCCCGTTTGATAGATTAACAGAAAACATTAAAGCAGTTGAAGATGTAACAGACTGCATTGGAATGTGTTATGTTTAATTGTTATAAGTTAATCAATAGACATAGTTTAGAACAATAATGAATTTTAATACTGAGGAACAGATTATTTGAATACCCTACACCTCGTAACCGCCTAGCCAGAATGCCCTTTTTCCTCCCTGGCTTCTTTACGCCCGACCACCGTATAGTGGCGCCCCCTACATACAAAAATCCACACTAACAAATATTATACATATATAACAATAGAGCTATTTCAGTGGGGGAAAATTTTCGTCTGCTACGAAAATTGAGCCTGCCTTTGAGTGTAGAGGGCGGCCATTTTGTGAGGGTTTCTCTATGGGCAAATAGCATTGGTGACGTAGCCATTACCCCCTCTGAAATAGCTCTATACCTTTTCCTTAAAAGATTTTAGTTCATGCCATAGTTAATTATTAATCGGCTAAAGTATACATGTACATTTATTTGTTAATTATCGTTCATTGCACGTAATCATTTAGTCTCTCTGGTGGCTTTCTTGATCTTCGCGGTCTGGATGTTGCCGTAACTACTTCTTTCGGAATTGTTTCCGCTATCTCTGGTGTGGATACCTTTGGCGTTATGTCATCTAATTGTATGGGAACATCCGGTTGAACCTGAATAGGAACTTCTTGTTGAGTTGGAATTTCAGCTTCTTGAACTTCCGGTTGAGGTAGGTTACGAGCTTCCGGTTGTGGTAAGTTAGGAACTTCTTGTTGATTTGGTTGGATACTTTCCGGGTGCTGAGTTACTATTTGACTCCTGGATGTGAAATGTCCAACCTTTGGAATTTGTGCTGGTTTAGATTGTACCATTTCCGCTTCTAATCGAGACCGTATTTGGTTTATATGCCGTCGAAGCGCTCCTTTTTGTGTCTCCACCTGGAACAGCATGCGTTCCACTCGAGACGTAATTTTTCCATCAATCCATTTGTTACCTGTGCCGAAGTTTCGTACAGACACAGCGTCACCCTTGCCGTAAGAGTCGGAGTTTTTTGTATATGCTCTATCCTTGGGTGTGGACTGCGTTCTATCGCCTCCCTTCTCTTCCATGGAAGAAAGAGATGTTTTTGTTGGACGAAATAGATCAAGGCGGGTCGTTATATTTCTACCCAACATGATCTCGGCGGGTGATTTGCCCGAAACGTTTGGCGTTCGACGGTGGTTCATCAGAATCCTCTGAATCCTTTCTTCTAAGGTTCCGTTCTTGAAATTGTTCAAACCATCATTAATGGTATAAATTTCATCCGTGAATCCGCCGTTGATCTTCTTCAAACTTGTTTTTACGGTTCTGACCGTTCTCTCGGCATGTCCGTTTGATGCCGGATGGTACGGAGCTGTAGTCATGTGATTTATACCGTTATTGCTCGTGAATTCTTTGCTTGAAAAACAAGTCCCATTATCTGTCACTAGCGTGGACATCACTCCATATCTTGCAATGTGGGGACGAAGAGCTTGCGTTACCGCAGCGGTCGTTGTTGTAGTACGCGTGATGTCTATTTCGATCCACTTGGAATGTGCATCGACTGTGATCAATAGGTATCTGTTTTCAATGGGTCCGGCAAAATCGCAGAGGACTCTTTGCCAAGGCTGTTCTGCTTGGGGCCACGCTTGGTATTGGGCCGCTGGCATGGATGCGTGTGCTTGACAGCTTTTACATGCTTTAACGGTGGTAGTTAAATCCAAATCAATGTGTGGCCACCATACCCTTGAACGGGCGACAGACTTCATGGCCACAATTCCTTGATGGGAACTATGTAATTCCTGCATGATGGCCTTTCTGTGTGCCGTGGGAATGATTACCCGGTTGCCAAGCAAGAGTATGTATTTGACATTCGATAGCTCTACGCGTCTCTTGTGGTACACGGCCAATTCGTCCTTGAATTTATACTTTCTTGGCCATCCATCGATTATGTATTTTCTTACTTGCTGCAAGGTACTATCCGATTTTGTAGCGTCAGCCAAAACTCGGCTTGACAATGGGGATTTTTCCACCGATTGTATCAAGAAAACGTACTCCGCTGGTAATAGTGCTACTGCCTCTTTCTTGATTGGAAGTGGCAATCGACTTAGAGCGTCTGCATTACCATTTTGTTTGCCGGGCCGATAGCGAATTTCATACTGATAAGCTGACAAAATAATTGCCCATCTCTGGATCCTAGATGCAGCTAAGACTGGAATTGGCTTGTTCGCAGCTAGCAGAGTAACTAGAGGTTGATGATCAGTGTATAAGAAGAATTTTCTGCCATATAGGTAATCCTTGAACTTTATGACACCGAAAATATTGGCTAAAGCCTCCCGTTCCAACTGGGAATAGTTCTTCTCTGCCTTAGTCAGCGTTCGAGACGCAAAATAAATAGGTTTATCATGTCCATCTTCCAAGTGCGATATGACCGCACCTACGCCCCATGGCGAAGCGTCATAAGCCATGTAAATGTCTTTATTAAGATCATAGTGGGCTAGAATGTTGGAGTCTTTGACAGCCTCTTTAGCTTCCGTGAAAGCTTTGCGCTGCTTATCTTCCCAAGTCCAATTCGTCTTCTTTTCCAACAGCTCGTATAGCGGTGCCAATTTTGTTGACGTGTTGGAGATGAATTTACCGTAGTATATCAATAGTCCAAATAAGAACGTAATTGTTCCACATTTTCTGGTTCCGGTGCGTGCATTATAGCAGTAAATTTGCTGGCTTGAGGGTGAATCCCCTTGGCATCCAAAACATGTCCGAGAAATTCCACAGACTCTTGGAGAAAACAGCATTTCTCTTTTCTCAACTTTAGGCCATTTGTTTGCAGAATTTGGAGTACTTGGTTAATCAGGTGTAAGAGTTCGGTCTCTGTACTTCCTCCCAACAAAATATCATCTTGGAACGTTGATAGTTTGATACTCCATGCATATTGCGAAATAAAGTTTCTGGTTCCGGTGCGTGCATTATAGCAGTCAATTTGCTGGCTTGAGGGTGAATTTCCTTGGCATCCAAAACATGTCCGAGAAATTCCACAGACTCTTGGAGAAAACAGCATTTCTCTTTTCTCAACTTTAGGCCATTTGTTTGCAGAATTTGGAGTACTTGGTTAATCAGGTGTAAGAGTTCGGTCTCTGTACTTCCTCCCAACAAAATATCATCTTGGAACGTTGATACTCCATGCATATTGCGAAATAAAGTTTCAATATGGAGTTGAAAAAGGGCCGATGCCGAAGCAATACCAAATGGTAACCTCGTGTAACTGTATAAACCCATTGTGGTGTTTATAACGGTGATATTTCGTGAATCTTCATTGAGAACGATCTGATTGTAGGCATCCTTTAAATCGATTCTGGCGAAAAACTTGCAGCCTGCCAACGTAGCAAATATATCTTCCGTCTTTGGCAGAGGGTATTGTGCTGTGTCAATGGCGGGATTAGCGGTTGTCTTGAAATCACCGCATATACAAATCTTTTGTTCTTCTCCTGGTTTTCTTGGTTTCATAACCGTAACTATTGAAGAGGCGTATTGCGAGTGATCGACCCGCTCTATTATCCCTAAGGATTCCAATCTTCTAATTTCCTTTTCGACGATTTCCTTCATGGCGTATGGAACGGAGCGGGCTTTACAAAATTTAGGTACATGACCATCTTTGATAGCTAGTTTTACTCTTACGCCCTTCAATTCTCCCAATCCGGCCGAAAATAAGTCTTCAAAGTCGTGAAGCATGTCGCTTAACTTCGTGGTTAACGATGATTGGTTCTGTGGGACCGAAACCTTGTTGACGATTTGCTCATTCTCTCTTACGGAAGGCAGTATGTCAAGTTTCTAATATATCCATGTTCTACCACATAGACTGTCCTGTGTTCCTCGGATGACTAACAGTGGTAATAACTCCTCCCGTCCATTATAGTGAGCATGAACCTGGGACTTGCCCATGATGTCCAGCTGATCTCCAGTGACAGAGCGTAATGTCTTAGAGAAAGGCTCCAACGATGACCTACTCGGAATCCGATTATACGTTCCCTCAGATATCAGCGTGTGGCCTGATCCAGAATCAACTTCCAATGAAAATTCTTTTCCATTTAATTTACATATTATCAACTCGGGCGGAGGTGCATCGTCCTCGCCAGTCGTTTGTTGGATGTCAGTCACCTGATGAACTGGATATTCTGCAATCTCTACAGTATCCTCATCTTCGTGGATGTGGTTAGTGCGGTTATTTTCCGCCTGTATTTATGACGTGACTTGTTAGTTGACTCTTCTTTGCGACCATTTGTTGATGGGGTTCTACATGCAGGTGCAATTTGACCTTTTTTGTCGCATGTGTGACAGATGGCGTCTATAAAAGGACAGTTTGAGGCGGCATGTCCCGTACGCTTGCATCTGGTACATTCTGTTTGGTTTGGTTGACCTTGCCAACTTGATTTTTGGGGCAGAATTTGTTTGGTAGGATGCGCCTGTTTCTTCTTATTGTAAGATGGAACCGAGTTTACTTGAGAACCCATCTGCTCTGATTGATTGTGTTGTCTCATTTGCTGCGCGTTTTCCTTAGCCGTTTCTATTTTCTGCACGAGAGCTATAGCAACTGGTAATTTAATGTCATCGTCTTCTTCTGATAAACGATGCTGCATTTCATCATCATTGATGCCGCAAACTAGCTGATGCATGATCATTTCTTCTAGATGCTTTCCAAAACCGCAAAGTACGGATAAACGTTTCAGCTCGGCTACATACGCTGCGATGGATTCACCGTCTTTGCGATATCGCCTGTTGAACTTCAATCGTTCTACGATCCGTGATGGTTTTGGGTTGAAATGTGTGTTGAACAACGTTGCTAAGTCTGCGTAAGTAGTGGTCGTTACCGAGTCTGGATATACGAGACTGTTTAACAATGTTAACGTAGGAGCTGGTAATACTGTTAATAACACCGCCCTTTTATCGTCATCCGCAGTAGTGTTATTTATAATAAAATGGGCCTCAAGGCGTTGCTTGTATGAGACCATGGCTCTTCGTCCTGGTCGAAATCCGTTAATTTCCCATCTTACTGTGACTCGGTTTGAACTTGCTTGATTCTGGCTTTGTTGGCCCACGCTTTATGGTCTAAGGCCAAGGCTTAATTTAGGGCGCTTTTCGTCCTCGTGGGGTACGATGTATGAAACGTATTCTTAACGACAGGAAAGTTGTATTTACTTTTCTGATCTTCAAAACGGCTTCATCCCATCTCCGTCGCCATTGTTATGTTTAATTGTTATAAGCATCCACATTTGTTATAAGTTAATCAATAGACATAGTTTAGAACAATAATGAATTTTAATACTGAGGAACAGATTATTTGGATACCCTACACCTCGTAACCGCCTAGCCAGAATGCCCTTTTTCCTCCCTGGCTTCTTTACACCCGACCACCGTATAGTGGCGCCCCCTACATACAAAAATCCACACTAACAAATATTATACATATTTAACAAATGACATTAGTAAATCTCAAACTAGAAAATAAGCAATTGGAAGGACATAAAATGTTAATTTCTACTAAAGAAAACTTTGTGGAATTAGGCGCCATTACTCTCTGTGGTTTTGGTGCAAACAAAGACTTTAGAACTAGAATGTTTGCATTAAACAAGGCGTCACCCCTGAATGAAATGCAATTAAAAAATATATTTAAGACGAAGTATTGTGAACCAGATGACGTACCAATTCCACCTAGAACATTCTCTAAACGATCAAAATGTTTCGGTTGCGGGAATTTAGGGCACTTTGTAGCTAAAGACAAATCCAAGCATAGAGTAACTCCGTACAACCGCATCAACAGTTCTTCTCAGCCTCTGCCCAGCACTTCTGCGGGAAAAAAAGCTACGGACGTGGAAGAAATTTTCGTTGACGACGAGGACTTAGATTTTGACCTTGCGACGTCAAATTCTGCGAGACATGTTTCCAGTGTTGTTTTGGGTCTAGGTTTTTCAGGTCCTCCGTCTTCCAAATTTGGAGTTTTAGCTTTTTGGTATTCTACGGCGTTACCCACGATAAGGAGTTTAAGGATTCTCCCATTCGAAAAGAAATATTATTGGATGTGCTCCCAGTTGGCAAGTTCAAAGGAACTGACGTGAATGCTTCGGCGAACGATCTTTTTAAGTTGTGGTTTATATTTTTGGAAGACGGAGCATCCACATGATCTGTTTGAGTAGGAGCAAACATGGACGACGTGGATGTGGTCTCCGTGCATTGAGATAAAGCAGAATGGTCCTCTGTATCCGCGTCTAAACTCTCTCGAAATCTCAGGGAGATGTCTTGCAGCGTCGGAAGGGTCTGAGTAGGAAAGCGTTTGGCTAATGTACTGGCCATTATAGGTTATAAGTTCTTCTGGGCCATGAATGCATTTCGATCCCGTCATTGTCGAGTGAACTTTCATTATACGATTCATATACTTGATAACTGTCGGAAGAATTGACGCTATTTCTTCGGGAAGGTCCTGCAACCCCTCGTCCAGAAGTAATTATATATAATAATATTATAATATTAGTTTCGAAAATGAAAAATGTCACTTTAAACTAGATGATTTTTATAGTAAAGCGGTCATAAAGCTACACGCTTTATCTTTTTCAACATTAAGTTTCATAAAATTCCTCCTTCATGTACGTTGTCACTTTAATGACGAAAATGTGCTACTTAGAACTACTGACATTGCTGTCACTGAAATTACAACAACACTAGCAACTACATTTTTTACCATCATAGAACGGACGAATCAACATTTTCCATTAGTGGAACGACAAGTGAAGGAATTAGAATTTAATGAAAGTAGAAACCACCAGCAGGATGTCGGCTTATTTACGATATCAATACCGGAAACAGTGTCTAACTTTTACATAGCATCGTTAAACTCTTGTCTGGGAAATAGCTATGGAGCCTATTCATCCTCCTGATTTAACCCAGGTTGGAGATAATTTAGAGAATAGTTAGTGAGTTACAGGCCGATGTTATAGCCGTTAGGGCTCACATATATCGTATGCAAGCTAAGCAACGGTACTAATATAATCAGCGTAGAGAGGATTGGGATTTAGATGTAAGCATGTTCGTATGGAAAACCACACATCCCCTATCCCATGGTGCTTCTTATTTCTCGGCGAAATTATCTCCCAAATGGGATGGCCCTTATCGCGTCATCGAGCGGTTGGATAATTTACGCTACGTGCTGGAGGAAGTGGCTACTGGTAAACGATCGTTGGAGCATATAGCGCATCTAAAGCTATATAGAACAACTGATCAGTTCTTGTCGTCATCTTCAGAAGGACCAAAACCAGTAAGACCCGCCATCAGAAGCATTGCACCCAACTGACTCAGAACCTAAGTCAGAAGGCGTTCCCGATGAGCCCATGCTTCCACAAGAGTCACCGAATACCAGTCAACGAGGCTACACCTTAAGAGACTTGGCCTGTGCCAATCCTAGCCCTCCTCGTCCAACTGCTCAAGCGAAGATGCCTTCTGCACAGATTCGTCCACGGGTTTGGTCTAATACTGTTCCTTATGACGATCATGGTCACGTTTCACCACGGCCTGGTCCGAGTTCGGCACCACAGTATGTACCACCACCGGATCTGGGAGAACCTGCCCGGATACCGCCATTGCGACTGAAACGAAAACGTCCTGCAACTTCTTCGCCAACTTCAACGGAATAGGAAGTTTCCTCTCCCAAGTTGGCTCGAGTTGGTAGTACTTCTGATACAATAGAAGCTACCGCCTTAGATGTTGTCAATTAAGATCCTACACCTGAGGAAGTCGTTTTGGCACCTGTCGTAGCGTCTCCACCTCAGCTTCTTCGACAGCATCCTCTTCTAACCGCTCGTACCATACGCCCGTTTCGATATGGTTACACCCAAGAAGTAGTGCAGCGACGAATAGTTCAGCCTGGTGGTCCGGAGCGGGATGTGTATTATTATGCACCTCAGCCTCACCGGATCAAGTTACGATCGCGGAACGACGTGGCGAAATACCTGCAGAAGCACCCAAACCCTCAACTGACTATTGAGGACTTTGATTTTTCTAAACGAGCTATTTATGCGCCTCCTTGGGAACTAACCAGGATAGCTCGTTAAATTGCATTAATTATTTCCATTTATATATTTTTAGAGTGTGCTGCAGCTCCACGACGAAGAGGAGATTGACGATGGACCCGTGTCCGTAATAACAGAGGTGCTAACGGTTGAGGCGAGACCATCCGTTTCAACGAGGGACGTGGCCGTAACCACATTTCCTGCCCTCATATAGAGGCCGTGCAGGCTGGAAGATGATATTCTAAACGAGCTATTTATGCGCCTCCTTGGGAACTAACCAGGTAGGCTCGTTAAATTCACTCAATTAATTCCAATTATATATCTTTAGGACGTGCTGCAGCTTCATGATGAAGACAATATCGCCGACGGACCCGTGTCCGTATTAACGGAAGTCTTAACCGTGGGAGCACGACCCCCAGTCTCAGCGAGGGACGTGGCCGTTACCACCTCCGTTTCACCTGGAGTATAAGCCGTTCAAATTCGTAGACGTTTTTCTACCAACCGTCATCCTAGAAACCAGTCCTCGTCACCGCCGTTGCCTCTTCGAGTTTCGAACGAAACGTTGGCCGTAGTCACTGCATAAGCCGTACCACCTGCTAGGCGGGAATGATCACCTACTGGGTGCGAACGCTTATACCCAGAACGAATCATAATAAGCGGACGCCGGTTGGCGGGTAGAGGAGCCACTGTGGGCCCTGCAGTGCAGCCTGTTGTACATCAAGATGTTATTCCAACCCTTGGCGGAGTGCCTTCCCGAGGTATTTCTAGGGGGCACTCATACAACGGTTGGCGACACCCTCTCCTCCACCTCAACCGTTATTGCCTATTCCTCCTCCTACACCAAACCAAGTTCGAGCGTTATTGCCTACCCCGGCAATACCCTTTGACTTGACGAGTCATTTCGTGACCGCAGGAGGTTTCACGGTAAAAACGTGTTTCTTCGCTAGTAGTATAGAGCCACACTTCCTACCTCCGTAGGTGTAGAATGTAGGTGTAGAGTGTAGGTGTAGAATTTCAAGGTCACCGTGTCAATGCCCTCTGCCACGCCCACTTGGGAAACAGCGCCCCCTCGCGGCAGCGCGCCCCCTCGCGGGAAAACATTGCGCGGGAATGTGGCGGTTCGACTACAGTATGAGAGTTAGGAGTCGTGTCCGATGTTGAAGTAGAGGGCAACCCATCACGATTTCGTTGATTTAATGAAATGTTCATTAACCGAGCAAGATGTCTACGTTGTTGTTCTTCGGTTCTATTAGGATCCGCTTCAGGTGGTAAAGGCAACCCCCGACTTCTATGCTGTGATATTATCCATTGACGGTCTTGCTCGTCCAAACGGAAGGGTATTTCTGAATTCGGGTCCTGTTGCTCCTGTACACCTTCACGCAACATCGGTCTGACCCGCGCTATCGGTAAATTTCGCCACGAGGGGTGATTTTCGTACAATTCCTCATTTTCTGCTTTTATTTTCATATTACACAATTTTTCTAAAATTTCCTAAAGTAATATTTAATTATTAAATTCTAAGACCCAATTGGAAATCAAAATTTCTTTATTTCGTGCAATTTAGGAAACTATCGAAAATTGGTTTTAAAAGTTTTTCAGTTTCATTATTTCGATGTTTAAACCTCATGTTATTATATAGTTCCATGTTATATCGATCTTCCAACGGTATTACATGTACAGTTATTATATGTGAAAAACTAACCAACAATTTTTTGTTTTTTACACAAAGATGATTTTCTCTCATCAGGTAAAGTTGTTGCGAATAGCTCCTTGTTGGTGTTTAGGTTATTGGGAGAACTAATATTATCTAGAAGAACTAATTAACCGACTGAAAATTAAAAAAATCTTACCATGTCTAAAGGCATCGAGAGAATTTAGTTTATGGTCGAGAGATATTGGCTCAAGTGATTTGTACGCTGCAACTTGCGGGGTTATATACTATATCTAAAACGGTCGACGTATCACGTTAAAATAAGTATATTTTGAACTATCATAGATATAAATCAATCTTGTTTCCGTTTTACAAAAACATCTGTTAGTTATAAGAGAGAAAAATATATTTTTAACACGGATAACCTTGACGTCATACGTATATTTCGAATTATATTTGACGCCAACCTTGTTTTCGCTGTATAAAACAACTGTTAGTTATAAGAGAGAAAAATATTACACGGTATAGGCGCTATATTATTTACCTTAGGTATAACGAATCCTTGGGTCCTAGCTAGTTTGATAGTATTTTATGGAACGAAGTCTATAACCAACAACTGTTAGTTATAACGGAGTAAAATATAACACGGTATAGGCGTTATATTATTTACCTTAGGTATAACGAATCCTTGGGTCCTAGCTATTTTGATAGTATTTTATGGAACGAATAAAATAGACTAAAAGTACAATAAAACACACACAATTACCCCGCATTTAATCGCACCTACACTAGTATAAAGACTTATACCCTCTTTTCTTGCATGAATTACGAGGTTAGGCGGAGACATACTTTTGAGGGCTTGTGGGAATCTTGCGTTCCCATCGAAGCCCTGGCCAAAGACGGTTTCTATCTTGCAGATGTAGAAACACAGACGACGCGCTGCGCTTTTTGCGTCATCGCCTTGTACCAGTGGCATTGCACGGACCATCCATCCAGGGAACATCGCAAGCACAGTCCATCGTGTCCGATGGTTTCCAAAAAACCGTGCAACAACAAACCACTGCATCAAGGGTTTCCCGACTTCCTGACCAGCGAGGGCACGGATGTTTGCGACCATCTGGTCCAGACATGACCAACCACCAGCGAAGAACGGTCGGGAAACGAAAAAGTGCGCGTGCGCATCCATCCGTCGTGTTTTCTACTGTAGTGCGTGTCTACATCCTACCCTCCGAGTCTCGCGTGAACTTTGACTTCCTGAATGCCCAACGGTTTCGGCAACGGATTACGGACTTTGAAAGAATTTTTTTAAAAAACAATTAATTAATAGGGGATTTTTGAGTAAAAGGGTTTTGTTTATATTGTTTAAATATTTTCTAATTGTGTAAGGGTTTTTGGGTTTATTGTATTTTTGTTTATAATATTTTTTGATTATAATTTTTGTTTATTTAATATATGTTGTTTAATGATTATAAATAACATGTCAACGTTAATAAATGCTTATTATTCAAAATGAATCCGACCGAGTCAGTCTCGCATTCTTTAAAGTTCCAAACACCTGCCCAGTTTCTAATCGTGGGGCCGACTCAAGCGGGAGAGTTTTCTTTTAAGTAATTTATTACAAAATCATCAGCTAATGTTTGACCCGCCGCATAAAAAGGTTATTTATTGCTACGCTGCCTGGCAACCAAACTTCGAAAAATTGAAACAATTGATTCAGGGAATTCAATTTATTCAAGGTTTGCCACCCCCCGATCCGGATTTTTGGGAAACTCATCGTGATTCCTACTTGATACTAGACGATTTAGCAAGTCAATTATTTAAGCAAGCTCATATTGCCGATTTAGTTTGCGTGACCTCGCATCATTTAGGGTATACGATAATTATTATTACGCAACAACTGTTTTCCAAGGGTAGCCAATCGCGAAAATTTCCCAAAATTCTTCCTATTTTATAATAATGAAAAATCCTCGAGATGTCGCTTCTATTAGGTATCTAGCCCAACAGATTAGTCCTGATAATCCAAAGCGTATTACGGACGCGTACAGATTAGCCACTAAAGAACCCTATAGCTATTTGTTAATTGATTTAAAACATGAAACTCCGGAAAACTTACGGTTAAGATCTCGAGTTCTACCTCACGAAGCGCTTATGTATGTCTATGTCGATTAAATATAATTGTCATTTGAATAATGGCACCGCGTGTTAAACGTCGATCAGGAAAGCGCTCTCGCCTCGTAGTAGCGCGTCCCTTGGAATTCGTCGCAACGTTTTAAAACGTCCTCGTTGGTTAAATGAAAAGCTTCTCCTTGGCACCGAAAACAAATATAGGGTTTTGTATCCTCGGGGCATTAATGCTCTTTTAACAAGTCGTATTTGTAAAACGATTTTAAGCATAAATCGCAAGAGATACAACCGCCCATCATGTCGTGCCAAGTTTTCGCGGGATGGATATGGTCGCCAATTTTTAAGAGATAGATAAATTTAGGAGCGCGGGGGCCTTTGAAAAATATGGTAAATTATTCGCAGCATCAACTATTACGATCCGATAATGGGGAGCTAAATAATTTTGAAATTTTTGAATATCTTCTAGAGTAACGAAACCTTCGGGGACGCCGGCTTTTTTGTGCAAGACTTTCGCAATATTACCCTGAAGGGTGCTATTGCGTCTCAGCTTGTTAAAATTGTCCTGGTTAAAGGGCTGACCTTGCTTATTTTGCTGATAAAAACTAAACTCCGAGCAAAACAGAGGTTATCATTGTTCTCCATAAAAATAAATTGGTTATTTTGTTTTACGGAATAATCCAAATTAACCAAAGTTCTATTTTTAATGGATTTATAATAAGTCCCTATATTGGCATCGAGGTTTAAAAAATTTATATCAAACTGAAAATCTTCGCCATTAAAGACAAAGTCCCGACTAGATTGCGTTACTCTATAGATTGTGCGCATAATTCGCTTACTGGTAAATTTATCAATTTTTACTTTACTGGGAGGCTGCTGTTTAGCTTCTTCGTCCTGTTTGACGGCCTCCACCAGCTTATGGAAGGCGTTAAGAAATTTAACGCCTTCTTTGTTGTTTTTTTTTTGAGAACTGTCTTTAGTCTCTTATGATCGCACTCCCAGATCTTGTCGGGCTGGGAGTTTTTAATATCTGGGAATTTGTAAACGCTCACGTCTACATAAAAATCCCCCTGACGTGGGGGATTTTGGTTTCGAAGTACTTGCCCTCTTTCCGAATGCGAAAAGAGCCTTCAATGCCGCTGGCCCCGACTATATTTTTTTGCAGGACTTCCTGAACAAATGTCTCGTCGTCTGACTCGATCAGTATCTCCGGGGCTGCCGGTCTTAGAAAATGATCTAATGACCGACGACCGTTACTCGGTCCTGGTCGAGTACCGGGAGACGTTGGCGGTGAATCGAGGAGTGATTGCGATTCTTGAAAGTGACTCATTGCTGCTAGTTCGATTGTGAACATCCAATGCCCATGCTCGAGCTTTTATACCAAAATCTCAGGGCCATTTTTTTTAGAATACAGGCCCAGACATGGTTTTTATTATAACACAACCTCGTTTTACTTTTATTAAGAGTTTAAAAAATATAATTATGTATTGATAAGCGATGTTTTAATTTAACCTAAAATACATTTTTTTTATTGTGGAGTTGATACTAAAGATTATAGGGGACATTAGTATACCTGCCTATATAAAAAACCTCTAATATTTTAATATTAATATACATTTATTTAGATTTAACTCATGTTAAAAAACAATTTCCCTCCCTCCCAAAGTAATTACTTTTAACCTTCACTAATAAATGGTTTTTCTTATATAAAGCGGTCTCATGTGAATTATTCAAATTTAATTATTCGAAACACGCCCAAACAAGAATAATATTTGCCCCTTCAGGCTTCTACCAAAGCAACTCCTTTTTAACCTTCACCAAGGGTTTTTTTTATATAACACGATCTTGTTTGAATTATTTAAAACATGCCTAGACAACTTTTTTGCATACGAAAAAAAACTTAGACCTCGGAGAGATTTCTAATTTTATACCTAATTAACTTTTAGTTATTAATCGAATTTTAAGATTCTTGAAAGTGTTGGCTAGACACTATTAGATTTGACCTCGATAATTTAGTATATAAACTCCGCATTTCAAAATGAAAGTTATCAGTTGTTTAACTTCTGTTCCTTAAACACCATTCCCAACCACTTTAAAATGTCTTTCTCCACCGCTCCTCGGCTACCCGCCTTGTCGTTCATCAAAATCCATCCGGCGGCTCTTACGTGTGTTTTCATTTTAATAGATAGGGTGCATACGCAATAGCGGTGAGCGTAGCGTTAGGAATTTTCAAATTCCTGACGAGGAATTGAAGTACGGTTCGGATCTCGTCTTGACCGTATTCACCATCACGCCCCAAACCTGAATATCTGAGGTTATTATAAATAATCGTGTTATCCGTTCTACGGAAACACTCCTCGTCAGGAATTTGAAAATTCCTAACGCTACGCTCACCGCTATTGCGTATGCACCCTATCTATTAAAATGAAAACACACGTATAAGGAAAAATTCTAAAATATTAGTTTTACGTAACGTTATCAACACTGAATACTGGCCCCGTATCGAAACCCCTCCTCCCCCATACCCTGGTACTCCTTCCCCTCCTCCAAACATCCTTCCTCCCGATGACTCGCTTGAGCGAAATCAACATCCACCCCAGGCTGTTGTCATTCAGGAAGGACCTCCGATTCCTGGCGCCGATCATCGCGAGATAACGTTAAACCTATCTCGTGGTAAATAGAATCTTTTTTATTTAAAAATAATGCATCATTTATTAACTGTGAAATAATGAATCATTTATTAATTGTAAACTAATCTTTTGCAGTACCGCGCGACACCCCGATCCAAATACTCGTGTCGGGTGGTAAGTACATATTTGCATTTGAAAAGGTTTACAATATTCTTAGGGTGTAATAATACTCTATTGATTCGTTACAGAGGGGCCTTTGCTTTTAAAGATAACCTATTAAATTTATTTATGTTTATATATTTTATGTCATGTATTTTGTGTATTTTTTAATATCTTGTTTTATGTATTTTAATTTATTTTTTATATATTTTTCATTTATCTTATTTTATGTATTTATTTATATGTATTCGCATAAATAAACTAAATTTTATAGATAAAGATTACGTTGTCAGTCAATACCTTTAAAACTATTCGCGACATCTTGTTCAGTCAATTTTCTGATAGTAATATCTTTCTAGCGCAATGACCGAATAACGGATAACATGTAGGCGTACGCAATAGCGGTGAGCGTAGCGTTAGGAATTTTCAAATTCCTGACGAGGAGTGTTTCCGTAGAACGGATAACACGATTATTTATAATAACCTCAGATATTCAGGTTTGGGGCGTGATGGTGAATACGGTCAAGACGAGATCCGAACCGTACTTCAACAATTAACCCGAGGTTGCGATACCGCTTACGTAAAAGGGCCCGATCAAAAAGAATTTTTAAATTTTTTTCTTGGAACCCTCCGGGTTGTGGATATAGGAAGTATGGGTGCCCCTTCAATTCGCATTATGCCTGGAGGGAATGATGTCTATGACCCCCATTTACGATTCCCGCATATCGGAGATAGATGCGCTCTGGTAAGAGCTAGAAAAATTGAGGTCTTTTTCAACGCTCAAGAAATGGCACCTCAGAGCCGCGCCGGCTCGGTCGATTGGGGTTTAGCCTACGAAACTCCGGTTTCGCCGGCACCCAATTGTAATTTAATTCCGACCACCGCTGAATCTCCTTATTCGTGGGAGAGTAATTGGGGTGACGATAGCGACATAGACATCCCCATTTTACGTAACGTTATCAACACTGAATACAGGCCCCGTATCGAAACCCCTCCTCCCCCATACCCTGGTACTCCTTCCCCTCCTCCAAACATCCTTCCTCCCGATGACCCGCTTGAGCGAATTCAACATCCACCCCAGGCTGTTGTCATTCAGGAAGGACCTCCGATTCCTGGCGCCGATCATCGCGAGATAACGTTAAACCTATCTCGTGGTATATAGAAAACTTTTTTATTTAAAAATAATGCATCATTTATTAACTGTGAAATAATGAATCATTTATTAATTGTAAACTAATCTTTTGCAGTACCGCGCGACACCCCGATCCAAATACTCGTGTCGGGTGGTAAGTACATATTTGCATTTGAAAAGGTTTACAATATTCTTAGGGTGTAATAATACTCTATTGATTCGTTACAGAGGGGCCTTTGCTTTTAAAGATAACCTATTAAATTTATTTATGTTTATATAAATTTATTTATGTTTATATATTTTATGTCATGTATTTTGTGTATTTTTTAATTTACATCTTGTTTTATGTATTTTAATTTATTTTTTTATATATTTTTCATTTATCTTATTTTATGTATTTATTTATATGTATTCGCATAAATAAACTAAATTTTATAGATAAAGATTACGTTGTCAGTCAATTTTCTGAACCGTCTCCAGTGAAATTCGAGACGTTAACAGATAATTAACATACGTCGCATAAGCGATCACTCTCTTATCTAAATCTGGCGATTACGTCACGACTAAAGAAGTTCACGCCCCTTAACCAGTTAAAAAAGACCTAATCAATTGGCGACCCCCACCCTCGACCAATAAACGAACTCAAAGAAACCCCCCCCCCGGATAAAAAACCGGTGTTCCCCCACGCTAGACTCACGCGAGTATACACGCGCGGGTCTAGCGCGCTAGAAGGCTGGCGACCCAATTAAATGACCTAATTTTCACTCCATATTTTAGGTGGTTTACTACCTAGTCGGCTGGATTGGACTTATAATGTCCAGTGATACCGTAATTGAACCTCACGGTATCAAAATTTTGTCGACTGGGTTAGGCGTTATGCTGCCGGCGGGCACTTACGGTCGCATTGTAGGCCGTAGCAGCTTGACGGCCCAAGGGCTGTTTGTTGCCGAGGGGACTATAGGTATGTTTATTAGTTATTTTATAATGCCAAAAGTATAATATTTCTTTACAATAATAGACGGCGACTATCGTGGTCCCCTAAAAGTGGTCATCGCTAATGTAGGGGAGACCCCCTACTCTGTCCGGCGGGGGGATAGAGTTGCCCAATTAATAGTTACGCCGGTTCTATTATTAAGGCCGGTGGAAGCGGCAGTAAATATTTTTAAGTTTTTTAATTTAGGGTTCAACATGTAACACGTCTTTTATGTTGTTTCTAGACTCTGACCCCGACGTTACGCGGCAGTGGGGGGTTCGGCTCTACCGGTGTCTAGTCTTTTTTTAAAATGGTGGTGGGTTTTTTGTTTTATATATTTTTGTTATTCTATATTTTATTGTATATATTTTATATTGTTAAAAAATCTTTATTTGTATATTTGTATATTCTTTTCAGACTTATACTTATAGGCTTATTTTCTAGCTCCGCCTTAATTAACCTATCCTATGACATTATTTCTTTACTTACGCTCCGCCTAATAAGACAAGTATTAACCAATTAGAAATGCCGATTAATTCTCTAGTATGTTACATATATCATGTACTAGCTATTTAAATATCATTTACTATTGTAACCCACCCAATATGCTGTGCCTGATTTTCTTTTTTGTTTACGGGTTAATAGTCAACGTCTTGTTAACTCTTTACGAAATTGAACGCCGAAGCAAGAAGCAAATAGAAACTAAACCCAAACGTCCCTCCACCGATCGCGCTTCCGAATCAAATATCGATACGGGGTCTACGTGAACAATGAACACTTTGAAACATGTTTGTTTATCCTTGCTGGTTAAACCCTCGATTAAGAGATATATTTTTTAAAATAGGGAGTCCCTCATTTTCATCGCCACGAGCTTTGCGATCGTTTTTAATCGCGCAAGGAACCTACGTTGTAGGTTTCTAGTCAAAGAGGTATTAAATCTTAACTAATATTTTAGAATTTTCCCTTATACGTGTGTTTTCATTTTATTAGATTGGGTGTATACGCGATAGCGGTGAGCGTAGCGTTAGGATTTTTCAAATTCCTGACGAGGAGTGTTTCCGTAGAACGGATAACACGATTATTTATAACAACCTCAGACATTCCGGTTTAGGGCGTGATGGTGAATACGGTCAAGACGAGATCCGAACCGTACTTCAACAATTAACCCGAGGTCGTGATACCGTTTACGTAAAAGGGCCAGATCAAAAAGAATTTTTAAATTTTTTTCTTGGAAACCTCCGGGTTGTGGATATAGGAAGGATGGGTGCCCCTTCAATTCGCATTATGCCGGGAGGGGAAGATGTCTATGACCCCCATTTACGATTCCCGCATAACGGAGATAGATGCGCTCTGGTAAGAGCTAGAAAAATTGAGGTCTTTTTCAACGCTCAAGAAATGGCACCTCAGAGCAGCGCCGTCTCGATCGATTGGGGTTTAGCCGACGAAGCTCCGGTTTCGCTGGCACCCAATCGTAATTTAATTCCGGCCGGCGCTGAATCTCCTTATTCGTGGGAGAGTAATTGGGGTGACGATAGCGACATAGACATCCCCATTTTACGTAACGTTGTCAATACTGAATACCGGCCCCGTACCGAAACCCCTCCTCCCCCATACCCTGGTACTCCTTCCCCTCCTCCAAACATCCTTCCTCCCGATGATCCGCTTGAGCGAATTCAACATCCACCCCAGGCTGTAGTCATTCAGGAAGGACCTCCGATCATCGCGAGATAACGTTAAACCTATCTGACGGTAAATAGAAAACTTTTTTAAATATTACATCTTTTATTAACTGTATACTAATGAATCATTTATTAATTGTAAACTAATCTTTTGCAGTAACGCGCGGCACCCCGATCCAAATCATCGTGTCGGGTGATAAGTATATATTAGCATTTGAAAAGATTTAAAATATTCTTAGGGTATAATAATACTCTATTGATTCTTTACAGAGGGGCCTTTGCTTTTAAAGATTATTTTTAATTTATTTATTAATGTTTATCTAATTTATGTATTTTTCATTTATATCTTACTTTATGTATTTTTCATTTATATCTTACTTTATGTATTTTTCATAGCACAATTAAACTAATTTTTTACATATAAAGTTTACGTTGTCAGTCAATACCATTAAAAGTATTCGCGACATATTGTTTAGTCAATTTTCTGATAGTAATATCTTTCTAGCGCAATGACCGAGTAACGGATAACATGTAGCCGTAAAGAAAATCGTCTCGAGTGAAATTCGAGACGTAAACAGATCCTTAATCAGTTAACATACGTCGCGAACACCCTCTTATCTAAGTCTGGCGATTACGTCACGACTAAAGAGAGACAAGTTCACGCCCTTAACCCTTTAACCAATTAACAAAGACCTAATCAATTGGCGACCCCCACTATCGACCAATAAACGAAGTCAGAGAAACCCACCCGGATAAAAAAACCGTTTTCCCCCGCGCTAGACTCACGCGTGAATTCTCGCGAGTCTAGCGCGCTAGAAGGCTTGCGGCACATTTAAATGACCTAATTACCACTACATATATCGGGTGGTTAACTACTGCTACGGCCGCATTGTCGGCCGTAGCAGTATAAATTCAATTCCCCGAATAAATTGTTTTACTTTTTCACAGTTTGGCTGCCAAGTGGCGTAGCAATTTATTGAAAAATCATGAGCATTTGTTTGACCCTCATAGAAACGTTACATTTTTCAAAAATGTCTTTACTCAACGAAAATCGAAGATTACCATGCCTGTTTTTATAAGAATACATCCGGCTGGTTTTAATCCATGCCTAGCTACCTCCAATTCGGCAGGCTTGGACCTATATTGTCCAGTAGATACCGTGATCCCACCGCACGGTATAACAATCATGTCGACCTGGGTTGGCGTTATGCAACCGCCGGACATCTATAGCGGAGGGCACGATAGTTACGTATTTTTTATATATTTCTATAAATAAATGTTTCTGAGTACAATGTTTCTTAACTATAATAGACGGCGACTATCGGGGACCCCTAAAAGTGTTCGTTTAAAAATATCCGTCAAAGAAAAGCGAACCAGTGTTATCGAAAACTCCTTTGATAATGCTTTCCAATGTTGATGTTGTTATCACTCATGACCTCGCGACAGATTAAAAACCTATAGATGGCAAAGTACACCGTTTTTAAAAAGATACAATGATAAAACCATGCATGGTATAGAAAATCCAACCACTCCACAAAACATTAAGTCTAAAATTCTCAAAGACCCATTGTCAAAATTGGGACCCCGAATGGCAAGAAAGCCTTGGATGGTCTAGTAAAACTAACCACTCCGGTCCAAAAAATTGGACCCAGGGAGAAGCTCGGTACCAATAACACCATGGATGGTCTAGCAAAGCTAACCACTCCAGTACAGAAAAAAACTCAGTGACAAGCTGGGTATCAATAAAACCATGGAAGGTGTAGAAAATCTAACCACTCCACAAAATCTTAAGTCTCAAAATCTCAAGGACCCATTGTCAACATGGGAATCTTAAACGTCATCACTTTACCTCCCAGAATATGTCTTCTTCGCAAGTGATAATATAATTGAATTCCTTATTTATGGAAAATATCCAAAAACATTACAAACCATTAAAAACTAAAAAGACAGTGCTAGTGCCAATGATATTGCTTTATTGTGCATGAACCACATTCTGTTTATTAAACCTAAGGGTACGTCTTCGAGTAGTTCTGGTAAATCGTCCCGTAAGAACTACAAGTAAGCCACACCGTTTAACCTGGGCTCTAGGAAATATGGCCCAATTAAATTGTCACCCACAATACTACACCACACGTTTAAGCTGAATTGTACTTTGTGAATTCTAACGCAAGTTGCGTGTGTTTTTTTCTTAATCAGCAAACCAATTGGCGGCTGCTTGTTTTTGGATCGTCCTCGAAAATAGTGAGAACTTCGCCTATTCTTAAAAAACAGAGCACTATGTTTTTTAAGAAAGGAATAAAAGAGGTTTCACGTACATGTGTTTGTTTTATTAAACTCATAATTCAACGAAGTCTGTTACAATGCCTTTCTTCACAAATGCCGAATATGCGGATATGCACCTAATGTATGGACTAGCCGAGGGGAATGCCGCTGCAGCTGTACGCTTGTATCAGGAAAGATTTCCGCAGAGGCGACTACCAAATCGACTGACGTTCGAGGCTGTGGACAGACGTTTGAGGCAAGATGGACGAATCCAACCGGCTGGACCTCAACCTAGAGCGAGAGCCATCCCAGAGGCCGTAGAAGACGAAGTTCTCACCATTTTCGAGGACGAGCCTGAATCAAGTACCCGCCAAGTTGGTCGCCGATTAGGCGTAAACCACACGCTCGTGTGGAAAATCCTCAGAAGCCACCGGTTTCATCCTTTCCATGTTCAAAAAGTTCAAGGTTTGAATCCAGCGGACTACCCACGACGCACGGCGTTTTGTCAGTGGTTTCTGGCTAAAGTAAACGATATCGATTTCCCACGGGATTTGTTGGTTACTGACGAAGCTAACTTTTCACGGGATGGTATTATTAACTTACATAATAAACATCAATGGTCCCAGCTAAACCCCCACGCAACTTGCGTTAGAAGTCACCAAGTACAATTCAGTTTAAACGTGTGGTGTGGTATTGTGGGTGACAATTTAATTGGGCCATATTTCCTAGAGCCCAGGTTAAACGGTGTGGCTTACTTGCAGTTCTTACGGGACGATTTACCGGAACTACTCGAAGACGTACCCTTAGGTTTGGTAAACAGAATGTGGTTCATGCACGATGGTGCACCACCACATTTCAGCATCGCGGTCCGAAATTATCTTAACGCGACCTTCCCTTTGCGGTGGTTAGGTCGAGGTGGACCTGTGGAGTGGCCTGCTCGATCACCCGATCTGAACCCTTGTGATTTCTTTCTTTGGGGCCACCTGAAAGACTTAGTTTATCAGACTGAAGTGCCCGATGTTGAAGAGCTACGTCGACGAATAATTCACGGCTGTCAAACAATTCGCGAAACTCCAGGCATTTTTCAACGTGTAAGGGAATCATTTGTAAGACGTGCTAATGTGTGCCTTAACGCGGGTGGTGAACACTTTGAACAATTTTTGTAACTAGTTGCAATTAAATGTTAAAACTTGTCAATAAATTCATTTTCTTCGTGCATTAATCATGGCGTTTTATCTATGACACATGAAACACTTACTGAACGAAACAAATTAAAGTTTGTTCTTGTTTTTGGGACCACCTTTGTGGGCCATTAACGCCGAAACGTGGCTCTGCATTGTAATTGTTCTCTGGGCGAGTTTACTCTGTTGGAAACAAACAACACGCCCCTTAATTGGAGATGGGTTTTTCAAATACATTCGAGATGTCCTTTTAGGTTTTCTCAAGGTCATACCTAACGTACAAGAGTGTTGTCCGTGATGATGAAGATTTGCGTAGCTTTTTACGGTTTGAGATAACAGGAACAAGCCAGGGATCTTCCAACATGTCCAAGTATCATTCGAAAGACTGCCTCGTTTTTGTAATGCCGCCCGTGGACATTTGGACTAATTCCTGAAAATAACGTTGTTTACGCTGTGCTAATAAAAGTCCCTTCAATCAGAACCATTTTACTTGGTGCTGGGAAGATCTTGAAACATCATGTCACTTGGGATTAATTTTACATTACCACCGTAGGCATACTTCTACTCATTTATACGCTTCTGATTAGTAAAGATAGAAATCAATTGTTCGATTAAAGGCTATTGAAATTGTCTAGTAATTTTAAACAAGCTGGTTAGTCGGTCTTAAGTGTTACTCCTCATTTTTGGATATTTCCTTGTTTTAGGGGCGAATGTTTGGAAGGCCATATCTCCGTAACAAAATGTTGTACACCCCATGTTCTTTGGTACTTTCCGCTCAGTTTGGTCCCATAAACACGCCCCTTAATTTGTGATGGACTTTTCAGAAACACCCTGTATATATTCTACAATTACAGAATTGAACAATTTAAATTTTTTGTTTATGGACTTAACATTCACTTTTGTAAAGTATAAAAATAAGTTTTCTCTACTCGTACACCGCCCTCATCCATTAAAAGGTTTTAGCGGGTTAATTTTTAATCCGATGATTACAATGTTTAACAAAGACCACTTAACGTATTTGCACGACGACTTGCAGACATTAGAAGATTACTGTAAATATATTTTTCCAAATTTTTTGTTTTACTTTCGAAGAATTCAAAAGTGGCTGTGTTTAATAATTACAGGGAAGATGGTGCGCAACTTGTTATACGTACTAATGGACAGCAATCTGTTCATTGGTGTACTGGTGAATGTAAGAAGTGAGTGCACAAAAAGTGAACAGACGCTGATACCTTTACTTGCCATGAATGCCAACGGGCTGCCAGGACTTATAGGCCTTCTCGTAGCACTACTCCCAGAAAAAAGATTGGCGGTGCAACTTCGGCAAAACACATTACAGGAAAAAATGAGTATGTGCCCATGACCGCTGTACACGAGGCTTTGCAGGAACTTCTGACAACCGCAAGCCTTACTCGTGATCCTAATTCAATTTTGGATCATATATTGCGTAAAGTTGACTCAACTGAAACTCCTGTGGCTACTTTACAATCCCAAATCACGTCTCTCACCACACTTACACTGCGCTTGCTCAACGCGTCAAAGCGACATAGACAAGTCTCTACTTGGTGTTTAAAAAATAATATTCCTATTAACCCTAAAAAATAATATTCCTATTAACCCTACTAAGTCAATTCACTTATGTATTAACTTATATTATTTTTATATTAGTAGTAGGGTTCGAAGCAAGGTTTTTTTTTAAATGTAGCGCCAAATAATTGGTATAAGTTTGGTTGACGATGTCATGGCCGCCATCTTGGATCCATGTCTATCTAGGTGGGTCCTACTACTCGTATTTTTCTGTTATGTTTAAACCCTTGATTAAGAGATAATTTTTTATAGGGAGTCACTCATCTTTATAGCTACAAGCTTCGCCATCGTCTTTAGTCGTAGTAGAAATCTACGTTGTAGGTTTTCAGTTAGAGGTAATAAATCTTCCTTCTACGTGTGCTTTCACTTTATTAGATAGGATGTATACGCGATAACGGAGACCGTAGCGCTAGGAATTTTCAAATTTCTGACGAGGAGTGTTTCATAGAAGGAATAACACAATTAATTATAACAACCTTAGATATTCCGGTTTAGGGCGTGATGGTGAATACGGTCAAGACGAGATCCGAACCGTACTTCACAATTAACCCAAGGTTGCGCTACAGCTAACATAAAAGGGCCCGATCAAAAAGAATTTAATATTTTTTTTTCATAGATATAGGAAGGATAGGTTCTCCTTCAATTGGCATTATGCCTGGAGTAGATGATGCCTATGACCTCCATTTACGATTCCCACATAATGGAGATAGATGGGCTCTGGTAAGAGCTAGAAAAATTGGGGTATTTTTCAACGCTCAAGAAACGGCACCTCAGAGCCGCGCCGGCTCGGTCGATTGGGGTTTAACTGAGGCTTCGGTTTCGCTGGCACCCAATCATAATATAATTTTCGGCCGGCGCTGAATCTCCTTATTCGTGGGAGAGTAATTGGGGTGACGATAGTAATTATAAAGATATAGACATCCCCATTTTACGTAACGTTGTCAATACTGAATACCGGCCCCGTATCGAAACCCCTCCTCCAAACATCCTCACCCCCCCCCCGGAGATCCGCTTTAGAGAATTCCCAATCCAAACCAGGATGTTTTCATTCAGGAAGGACCTCGAATTCCTGGCGCTGATCATCGCGAAATAACTTTAAACCTAACTGAAATAAAATTGAAAACTTTTTAAATAATGCATCATTTATTAATTGTAAACTAAGCTTTTGCAGTACCGCGTATCTCTGTCGGGTGGTAAGTATATATTTATGATTGTTACTATTCGATAAGGTTTTAAATACTCTTAGGGTATAATGATACTCTATTGTTTCGTTACAGAGGGGCCTTTGATTTTAAAAATTAATTATTAAATATATTTAACCCACCATGTAATAACTTATATACTTCTAATATTAGTAGTAGATACCACCCAGATATCACCAAATCCAAGATGGCGACCATGACATCAAATATTTTTCGCTATATTTTGCCTTATATATAAGTTGCAGTTTAAATAGTGCAGATAGTAGTTTCATATAAGTTGCAGTTTAAATAGTGCAGATAGTAGTTTCTAAATACAGTTATGGTGAAATATTTTATTAGGAATTATGCTTCTTCATTAGAATACTTTTAAGTAATATTTCTTTTGATATAATTTTATTCGTAGGTATTTCTTTTTAAATCTTTAGTGGTACAGACTTAGGGCCTGTATCAAGAGATTTTCGGAGTTTAATTAAAAAATCTTTAGTCGAGGGTTAGTTATGGCACCTTATAGCTTAGGAAAAAGGGAGTTAGAAATTTTGCGAGGGACATATTTTTTCTTTAACAGTATGCTAATAGGTTTACTATATCTACTTAAAATTAAATATCCTACATTCGAATTTGAATCGCATGATTTTTAGAACCACATTAAACGAGTGCTATCAGTAAGTTCCGCAGGGAGCACTTTCTGGCTAGAGAGGGCATTTGAAAAGGTGCAGTGCAGGAGGTTATATTTAACACTAATTCAAGAAAGCGCTCATTTATTTATGATAGGTTTTAAGGTCTTAGAAACTGATTATCTAACCATTGAACTTAGTGTTTATGATCCTTTGGGGGATTGCAATCCAGCCCCAAAAGCTCTTAATAGAACAGTTTCGGATAATTATTGGGGGAAACATTCCGAAAAGATGGAAAACATTACGGACGCTTTCAATCTAGCTACATGGAACATCAAACCAGTTTGGTTAGTAAATTCGCCAGACAGTAACTTCCTAAAACAAAGTAACGGTTACGACTGCGGACCAATAACATGTTTATACGTAAAATGGTTAATTGCAGGTTACTTGGGAAAGAAAAGGCAACAAATGATATATTAAATTGTAGGGAAATTTATGAAAATACTTTCTACCGGGGTCGTTGCGATGCTCCCGCCATCCAGCTACGGTCGAATTTACTTTTTAGCCAAATCTTTCACGTGTAATCTTAAGGTTAAGCTTAACTATCGAAAATTTTATAACTAACTTATACTATCACCGATGAACAGTTTCGTGTTACTATCGGAGTCCTAGTATACTCATGGGTGAGAAATATGTATAAATACAACGTTAAAGCCTTTGTATTCTCTACAACGCAATAAACTTTCATAAGCTCTATCGCTTATTCTACTAGTCTCGCAAAAAATGTAAGTATTTTTCTAGTATTTTAAAGTGGTTAGGCAACAGTAACCTTATCTTAGTGTCTTTTAGTTTCTAACGCCTCACTATATATCTCTAATCATCACCTCTTCTTCACTCATTACAAGTCTTCTTAATTTAAAACTATAAAATGTATGTATTTTTCCAGTATTTTTAAAATGGATAGTCAATAGTAACCGTTATTTTCCTGTCTTTTAAAGTTTCTAACGCCTCAACGTTATTTAATTACCTCTTCGTTTCAATGCAATTTTTTAAAAAATTAAAAATATATATAATGTACGTATTTATATTTAAACCCTTGATTAAAAGATATATTTTTAAATGGGGAGTCCCTCATTTTTATCACCACTAGCTTTGCTTTCGTTTTTATTCGTGCAAGGAATATACGTTGAAGGGTCTAGTTAAAGAGGTATTAAATCTTAACTAATATTTTAGAATTTTTCTTTATACGTGTGTTATCATTTTATTAGATAGGGTGTATTCGCGATAGCGGTGAGCGTAGCGTTAGGAATTTTCAAATTCCTGACGAGGAGTGTTTCCGTAGAACGGATAACACGGTTATTTATAACAACCTCAGACATTCCCGTTCGGGACGTGATGGTGAATACGGTCAAGACGAGATCCGAACCGTACTTCAACAATTAACCCGAGGTTGCGATACCGCTTGCGTAAAAGGGCCTGATCAGAAAGAATTTTTAAATTTTTTTCTTGGAAACCTCCGGGTTGTGGATAAAGGAAGGATGGGTGCCCCTTCAATTCGTATTATGCCTGGAGGGGATGATGTCTATGACCCCATTTACGATTCTCGTATAATGGAGATAGATGCGCTCTGGTAAGAGCTAGAAAAATTGAGGTCTTTTTCAACGCTCAAGAAATGGCACCTCAAAGCCGCGCCGGCTTGGTCAATTGGGGTTTAGCCAAAGCTCCGGTTTCGCTGGCACCCAATCGTAATTTAATTCCGGCCGGCGCTGAATCTCCTTATTCGTGGGAGAGTAATTGGGGTGACGATAGCGACATAGACATCCCCATTTTACGTAACGTTGTCAATACTGAATACCGGCCCCGTATCGAAACCCCTCCTCCCCCATACCCTGGTAGTCCTTCCCCTCCTCCAAACATCCTTTCTCCCGATGATCCGCTTGAGCGAATTCAACATCCGCCCCAGGCTGTTGTCATTCAGGAAGAACCTTCAATTCCTGGCGCTGATCATCGCGAGATAACGTTAAACCTATCTGACGGCAAATAGAAAACTTTTTTAAATAATGCATCATTTATTAACTGTAAACTAATGAATCATTTATTAATTGAAAACTAATCTTTTGCAGTACCGCGCGACACCCCAATCCAAATCGGGTGGTAAGTATCTATTAGCATTTGAAAAGGTTTAAAATATTCTTAGGGTATAATAATACTCCATTGATTCGTTACAGAGCGGCCTTTGCTTTTAAAGATTACTTATTAAATTTATTTATTCATGTTTATATATTTTATGTTATGTATTTTGTGTATTTTTCATTTATATCTTTTTTTTGTGTATTTTTCATTTATATCTTTTTTATGTATTTATATGTAATCGCACAATTAAACTAAATTTTACAGATAAAGATAACGTTGTCATTCAATACCGTTAAAAGTATTCGCGACATCTTATTTAATAAATAAATATCCTACGTAGATAATTCCGACGCTAATCGACATCTCCCAGAAATTTCAAGACACATTAGACTCGGATATAGAGGACCCTTCTGCCTCGTCTCTCTCCATGGGAACCACATCCATATCAACCATGTCTGCTCCTTTTCCAACCGATCATGTCGATGCACCGTGTTCCAAAAATATAAACTCGACCTTAAAAAGATCGTTCGCAGATGCATTCCAATCGGTTCCTTCGAACTTGCCGACTGGGAGCACGTCGAATATTATTTCAATGCGAATGGGAGAATCACTAAACTCGTTATCACATGGTTGAAAAATATAACCACTGCACTACACAACTACCTGAAAATCAGATATAAATTTCGTATGCGAAATACGGGTTGGCATACGAGAGTAGTATCTTCCATATATATTTTTGCATAATACATTTTTATTCATTATTTTTTGTTTATATTAATTGAAGTAAAGGTATCTATTCAAACTTACTGAAAAGTATCAGACAGACGACTGCTAGGTTATAATATAGTCAATTACATTAAGGCAAATCTATTGGACACGGATCCCGACATTCCAGCAACTCCACGCTTTGGACTTTCTTCAAGATGGGTTTTTTATCGCGCACGACTTCATTTTCCTTTGCGGTAAAAATAACGAAAATTTGGATGACGTCGCTAAAAAATTCAACGTCGTTGCGCAGGCGCAATTGACATCCAAAGCGGGTACCGTCGAACTTTTCGGCAATTTTGACGACGTTATGCGTGCCGCGGACGCGTTAGAAAACATTCACATCAAGGTTCGAAAGGACGTGAAGCACATTTACTTCCCAAGTACGCCGGCCCCGGAAAGGCAGTTTTTGCAAAATAATAAACTTGTCGAAGAGTACGGCGTTTATATCGATTATATCGAGACAAACGAGGAGGGAATTTTTCAAATTCATTATGACTTGGAAAACGAACTTGAAACGGTAAGAGATTAAAATAAAACTAAAAAAACTTACCGTTTTGAAAAACTACGGTTTTAAAATTTTTCATAAGTTTTTCTCAAAGGGAGAATGAAATTTATCGCTGTTATAATTGTCCTTTAAGACATTACACTGTTTTTGTAACTAAAAATAATTGGATACACCCAATAGAAGAAAATTTTCAACCTTTGTGTCCGGATAGAATGTGTTTAGTATGCGGTATGTATTCGTCAGCGAAGGACGCTAGTAACGCCGAATGCTCCGAAGAAGGTGTAACTTGCCGGTTTACGGATAAATCCGTTATAAAAGCGAGAGGCACCACTACCGTACAATGTGAATTTTTTTTATTTCGCATTTAAAAACTACCGAATGCGACACGAAAAACCGTTGTTTCAAATGCGACAAACTTTACCTGATGAGAGAAATTCATATTTGTGCAAAAAAATAAGAAATAATAAAAAAAATGTTGGTTAGTTTTTCACATATAATAACGGTACATATATTACCGTTGGAAGATCGATATAACATCGACCTATATAATAACATGAGGTTTAAACATCGTGTTAAAGAAACTGAAAAACTTTTAAAACCAATTTTCGATAGTTTCCTAAATTGCACGAAATAAAGAAATTATCCGTGTTAAAAATATATTTTTCTCTCTTATAACTAACAGATGTTTTTGTAAAACGGAAACAAGATTGATTTATATCTATGATAGTTCAAAATATACTTATTTTAACGTGATACGTCGACCGTTTTAGATATAGTATATAACCCCGCAAGTTGCAGCGTACAAATCACTTGAGCCAATATCTCTCGACCATAAACTAAATTCTCTCGATGCCTTTAGACATGGTAAGATTTTTTTAATTTTCAGTCGGTTAATTAGTTCTTCTAGATAATATTAGTTCTCCCAATAACCTAAACACCAACAAGGAGCTATTCGCAACAACTTTACCTGATGAGAGAAAATCATCTTTGTGTAAAAAACAAAAAATTGTTGGTTAGTTTTTCACATATAATAACTGTACATGTAATACCGTTGGAAGATCGATATAACATGGAACTATATAATAACATGAGGTTTAAACATCGAAATAATGAAACTGAAAAACTTTTAAAACCAATTTTCGATAGTTTCCTAAATTGCACGAAATAAAGAAATTATCCGTGTTAAAAATATATTTTTCTCTCTTATAACTAACAGATGTTTTTGTAAAACGGAAACAAGATTGATTTATATCTATGATAGTTCAAAATATACTTATTTTAACGTGATACGTCGACCGTTTTAGATATAGTATATAACCCCGCAAGTTGCAGCGTACAAATCACTTGAGCCAATATCTCTCGACCATAAACTAAATTCTCTCGATGCCTTTAGACATGGTAAGATTTTTTTAATTTTCAGTCGGTTAATTAGTTCTTCTAGATAATATTAGTTCTCCCAATAACCTAAACACCAACAAGGAGCTATTCGCAACAACTTTACCTGATGAGAGAAATTCATCTTTGTGTAAAAAACAAAAAATTGTTGGTTAGTTTTTCACATATAATAACTGTACATGTAATACCGTTGGAAGATCGATATAACATGGAACTATATAATAACATGAGGTTTAAACATCGAAATAATGAAACTGAAAAACTTTTAAAACCAATTTTCGATAGTTTCCTAAATTGCACGAAATAAAGAAATTATCCGTGTTAAAAATATATTTTCTCTCTTATAACTAACAGATGTTTTTGTAAAACGGAAACAAGATTGATTTATATCTATGATAGTTCAAAATATACTTATTTTAACGTGATACGTCGACCGTTTTAGATATAGTATATAACCCCGCAAGTTGCAGCGTACAAATCACTTGAGCCAATATCTCTCGACCATAAACTAAATTCTCTCGATGCCTTTAGACATGGTAAGATTTTTTTAATTTTCAGTCGGTTAATTAGTTCTTCTAGATAATATTAGTTCTCCCAATAACCTAAACACCAACAAGGAGCTATTCGCAACAACTTTACCTGATGAGAGAAATTCATATTTGTGCAAAAAAATAAGAAATAATAAAAAAAATGTTGGTTAGTTTTTCACATATAATAACGGTACATATATTACCGTTGGAAGATCGATATAACATCGACCTATATAATAACATGAGGTTTAAACATCGTGTTAAAGAAACTGAAAAACTTTTAAAACCAATTTTCGATAGTTTCCTAAATTGCACGAAATAAAGAAATTTTGATTTCCAATTGGGTCTTAGAATTTAATAATTAAATATTACTTTAGGAAATTTTAGAAAAATTATGTAATATGAAAATAAAAGCAGAAAATGAGGAATTGTACGAAAATCACCCCTCGTGGCGAAATTTACCGATAGCGCGGGTCAGACCGATGTTGCGTGAAGGTGTACAGGAGCAACAGGACCCGAATTCAGAAATACCCTTCCGTTCGGACGAGCAACACCGTCAATGGATAATATCACAGCATAGAAGTCGGGGGTTGCCTTTACCACCTGAAGCGGATCCTAATAGAACCGAAGAACAACAACGTAGACATCTTGCTCGGTTAATGAACATTTCATTAAATCAACGAAATCGTGATGGGTTGCCCTCTACTTCTACATCGGACACGACTCCTAACTCTCATACTGTAGTCGAACCGCCAGATTCCCGCGCAATGTTTTCCCGCGAGGGGGCGCAGCCGCCAGGGGAAATATATTATGATTTAATTCCAATTGTGTCTTAGAATTTAATAATTAAATATTACTTTAGGAAATTTTAGCAAAATTATATGATATGCATATAAAAGTCGAAGATACGGAATTGTACGAAAAACACCCATCGTGGAGAGGTTTACCAATAGTGCGGGTAAGACCGATGATGCGTGAAGGAGTAAAGGACCCGAGTTCAGAACTGGCCCCCCTTTTGGAAGAGCAACAACGTCAATTTTCGTGAATGGATAATGTTACAGCATCGAAATCGTGATGGGTTGCCCTTGCCATCTGAAGCGGCTCCTAATCGAATCGAAGAACAACAACGTCGACATCGTGTTCGGTTAATGAACATCGTATTAAATCAGCGAAATCGTGATGGGTTGCCCTTACAGTCTGAAGCGGCCTCTACTTCCACATCGGACACGACTCCTAACTCTAATACTAGTCCTGATCGAATCTCAAACCCCAACCGTAACCCTAACTCTTAGTCTTTTTTATTTATTTTAAATTCTGCCATCAGAACAAAACTTTTCTCATACACATAACATATTATCCTTCTTTAGCACCAAACGATAACATTTATTTTCTGTTTTTCTTTACAATTAATTGACAAGAGATATTTCATTAAGAGTTTGTTTTTTTCACAGTCTTGTATTATTTTTTTTCCTTTAATGTTTTGTGTCAAAAATATCAATTTCATGATAAACACTTTAAATTATTAAGTATAGTTCTAATTAATTATCTTTCATTTCTACAGTACAATTATGTTATGACGCGCCCCTCACAATTACCGCACAATATTCCCGATTGGTGTAACGGTAATCACGTTGTAAAAGACTATTTTAAATTAGAAAATGTTTTTGCATGCCCCAACAAAAACCCTTATTGTTTACGGTGTCACGAAAACGATTCAAAACGTATTTTAAAACATTGTTCCACGTGTTATTATGATATCGATATGAATATTGAGAAAGACTTTGATCAAGTGGCCCGTGTGAAATACATTCAATTATAGACAGGAACGATATCTACGACAGTATCGTTCTGGATAAGGGTAACAAGCGGTGTAACAATTGTTACACTACCCCTTTATTCACAATTTTTGCGGAAACCATTTGCAAAGAAACATTTAAAAATATTTATCATGCCATTAAACGTCCCCTAATATTCAATGAAACAGACGCCGAATTCAAAATCTTAAAATACCTTCGATTGTAATATAACTTTTAATGTATAAATTTAAACTTTGCCCCAATTTCCCGTGTAATTTAAAATCCTTATTTTTGTAAAATATTTCATATTGTTTAATTTCTGTTACTTTTGAATTATATTCCCTATATCATGTAATGTATAGTGCACATATGTATTTTCACAAAGTTTCGAAGCTGTAAGACTCAATATAAGGACCTTCTACACCTACGGAGGTACGAAAAGTGGGGGTACACTACTAATGACTCATTTTATAATTGATTATTTTACCAATTCCTACAATGTTTTCCGTGCTGATCGCTTAGATCCCCGGGCCCATATTGATAATGTCCGCGGTGGTGGCTCCTTGATTGCCGTGCGGAAATCCGCCCACTGCTGTAGGTGTTGCGACCTTGAAGGTACTTCGGAGAATGTTCTTATTGAAATTCGCTGTTCGTCCTCTCAATCTTGGGCACTACTTACTTTCGTCCTACACTCACTGACGAGATTACGGGATATATTTTGATAGCTCATTACGGGGTTTGGATGGCACTGCTGCTGACATTATTCTCCTGGGTGATTTTAATCTTCCTGGGTCCATTTCTATACAAAATATGCTGTGCTGCTTTGGCATTTGGATTTTCTTCTGCTGTTTGCGAAGGAACTTTTTCAACCTTGACTAGAGTGTTAAGCCCCGACCGCCAGTCTATGTTACCATAACGGTTTAAAAATTGAATAATGAGTTTGTTTTATTATTTTTGCTTATATTGTTTGTCTTTAATATTGTGCTTATTTGTTTTTTAGTTTTTGTTTATATATTTACCTAGTTTTATCTATAAATATATATAACTAGCGTAAAAGTAATAAAAAGATCTTTAATGAAAATGTGTCAGTCTCACATTCTTTAAAATTTCAAACACCCGCGCAATTTATCTTTTAAGCTTTGAAAGTGCAAAATTAAGTGGTGGCTTGTTTAATTTTAAAGTGTGTTTGTACGCTTTTCTCTTTTTTTTTATACATCCGGAGACCGTATAGCACGCCTACAAACAAAGCTTTTACTATTTAAATCAAGCTTAGTATGAAAGCTCGGTGTTTCGGATAGAGCAACATCATTTACTATTACTTCTGCTATATTGGATACTTTTATAATGCCTCTCCTAAACAATGAAATCACCCATTTTTGGCTTTTATAAAAATTCATCCATGCACTTTATTCCGACACGGGCGACCTCAGACTCGGCGGGGTTGGATTTATATTCGCCCGTCGATGTGCTAATCCCGCCACGAAGTATGAAAATACTTTCTACCGGGGTCGCCGCAATGCTTCCTCCGTCAAGCTACGGCCGAATTGCCGGCCGTAGCAGCCCTACGGCGCAAGGTGTCGTTGACGTCGAGGGCACTATCGGTATGTATTTTTAATATATTTCTAAAAAACGTTTCTGAGCATGTTGTTTATATCTTTAATAGACGCGGACTACAGGCGGCCGCTCAAACTCGTCATCGGCAATGTGGGGGATACTCCCCACATTGTGACGAGAGGCGATAAGGTCGCCCAACTAATCATCACACCGGTCCTATTTGAGACCGGTAGAAGTGGCGGTAATTAATTACGATCGTATCGCCGAAGGGATCAAAGCGGTCTCGTCCAAAGATCCTTTGAGATTGCAAAATGCCGAATTTAGCGTTATTGAAAAAAAACGGAGTGTTATTTTAGAGTACATTGTCCAACAAGAATTGAAATGAAATTCTCCCCGGATCCACAGGATATTTTAAATTTAGAAGATGAATACGTTGGGGGGACGTTTATATCCAATAATTCTCTAAAGTGGGACTTCAGGTATTTTAACTCAACTGACGATACATACGTAACGTACCGCGTCCACTACTCGTTAATGTATCTGAATACTAAGACAAAAATACATAAAATCGAAATATCCGCTGGCGAATATACCTGTGACTATGGTCTAACGGGGTAGTCCCCTTCTCTTTACATTTAAAAATTATTAACTAGTTACTAAGGGCCCAAAGGCCCGTCCGCCAACATTTCAAAATCTGCATTTACAGAACAGCGGAGGAGAATAGATACTATGTTCATCTCGAAATAGAGCCAGGTTCTCGCGTAGTGATTGCAAAGTTATTTAACATTTCCGAGAAGCCTTGGCCAAAGACGGTTTTTATCTTGCAGATGTAGAATCACAAACGACGCCCTGCACTTTCTGCGGCATTACTCTTTATCAGTGGCGTTGCACGGACATTCCATCAAAAGAGCATCATCGACATAGTCCTACGTGTCCGATGGTGACCAAAAAGCCGTGTAACAACAAGCCACTGAAACAGTTTGCCGTCAACTTCACAACCGAGGCGGGTATTGATGTTTGCGACAATGGTCATCTAGTTCAGTCATGCCCGCTAAACACCGAAAAGCGGTTGGGAAGCGAGGAAGTGCGGGTAAAAATCCATCCGACGTATTTTGTTCTGTAGTGCGTGTTTACCTTCAAACTGCCGAGTCACGCGTTAACGTCGATCTGCTAAATGCCAACGGTTTCGCCAACGAATTATGGATTTTGAAAAGATTTTATTGAACAAAAAAAACCATAACGGTTTAAAAATGGAATAAGGAGTTTGTTTTATTATTTTTACTTATATTTTTTGTCTATATTTTTCTTTAAATTTTTTATAGTGTGTTTATTTTGTTTGGCTTTATTTTTAGAGTGTGTTTGTAGGCGTTTCTTATTATTTTGCATTCGGAGACCGTATAGCACGCGTCAATTGTAACCAGTTTTGCTACAAAAATCAACGGAAAGAAAAAGAGTGTATTTATTTTGAAAGTGAGGAAGAACCAAACTATTATTTGTGCAGCTTCCGAAAAAAAATTAGAGAAATTTATTCGTACAATTTTCAAGAAAAAAATACTATTGAACATGATTGTAAAAATAACGTACCGCGTTTAGGGACGTTATGTCTAATCGAAATTGAAGACAATCGTCAGAAATTTGCGCGAAAGTATAAAATAACCCATACCGTGATTAGAAAACTCGTTTGCCAGGAAATTTTAAAAAACAAGTGGGAGTGAGTGCTATGTTGTAGAACTATCTTGGTTCAATTTCTGTACAACTGACTCATTATGTCAAATCGATACGGTTGATTGTGGTATTTACGTCCCTACAACGGAGTGTAAATTAGGTCGGATTCACAAGTACTATAACAAACAAAAATGGCGTTGTCAACATCGGAAAGAGGCGGCCTACGTTCTGGGATACGTTTGTCACGACAGTGACGCTGTTCAAGCAGTGATTAACACGGCTATTGTTAAAATCATTTACGAATGCAACTCTACGCTGACGTATAAAAACCCATTTCGCAAGAATTACGCAACATCTAACAGCTTCAGCACGAATGTCTTGAAGCTGTTATATATAAGTGTTGTAATCGATTCTTTACGGTTCGCAAATTACTCCTTATCAAATAAATTGTCTAGATTTAGGAATAATTTTTTTAAGGTTCGATACTCTTTTTTAAAACCGATCACTGGCATGACGATGAAGCACTTAATAACGTGTCTGAAGTGATTTTCTTCAAAGAATGGCACTAATAAATCTTACGAAGATCGTCAAAATGCCAATCCATCTTTCCTAGAACTTGAAGGTGAAGACAGTGAAGAGTGGGATTGGTAATTATGGCTCTATTTGGGAGTTACGTTTTTAATCAAGCTCTTGGTATCAAAGTTGATGTTGTACCCACAGTACCGCTCCTCTTGCACTTTGTCGTAGGCTTTCCAACTATGTAATGTTATATCGCAAGAAAAACATTTAACGGCGTCGCCCTTCTTTAAATAATAAAAACCATGTTTCGCAAACTCTGATGGATTTATATTACTAACGGGGTAATCTTTAAAAGTTTCGAGCCGTAGTTTTTCCCAGTTCATTATAGCTTTACGTTTTTTCCCAAACTAAAATAATTGCAATCACTGTTGCGAATATATCTTGCAAATTTTACCAACTTCACACCACACGGGACTCACACGTGACTCGCATTTGATTGACAGGTGCGATTTTTGATTACTCTTATACAAATGCTGGGTTTTAATGAAGCATATTTCGTATTATGCAAATTTTGGATATTTTCGGTTATTACGCGTGCCTTAAAGTAGGGTAACATACTACTAGGGTCCATATTAATAAGAATAAAAAGAGAGAGACCTCTATTATATATATATTAACGCGCTATATACAAACAATACGGAGAAGTGTTAAATCACGAATATTGAAAACGGTTACGCAATTTTAGATTCTAGTTTTTTGCGTCAATTGTAACCAGTTTTGCTACAAAAATCAACGGAAAGAAAAAGAGTGTATTTATTTTGAAAGTGAGGTAGAACCAAACTATTATTTGTGCAGCTTCCGAAAAAAATTAGAGAAATTATTCGTACTACTCATAGCGCGAGTTGTTGGGAAGAGAGAGCCTTAGCGACGAAAACATACCCCCAGTCAAGTAGACTTCCACCAGGTGAGCGAGGCAAAACGTACCACCCCCTCCGGGGGCAGAATTGGGGGCCAAAAAATGCATCCCCGGGGGCAAAAAACTCATCCCCTATTCGCGGGTCTTGAATGAGAGGGGGCATTGGTTTAAAACGTGTATGAAGCTATCGAAAGTTTGTGCGATTCCCAATCAAACTTTAGTAAAAACCTACTGGATATGACTTACAACGTAGATCGAAAACTCGATCCCAAAAACGTATTTAACAATTTTGGTGTTTTTATTTCTAAATCTGAGAGCGAGGGCTCGCAGATTTTTTATAATATTGAAAGTGATTTATCAAACTTTTTCAAACATCTCAATGAGAATGAGGAAATGAAGGGCGATATTTAAAACCAAGTATTACGTATTAATTTCGGTGATGTAAAAGAGGTCTCTAAACGCTATTTTTTGGACTTTTTGCATTTCGTAATGAGTAAAAGTGAAATTTAAAAACTCTTCATATTTAAAAAAGGTTAAATATTTAAAAACAAGGTTACATTTAATATGAAAAGAAAATTTAAAACCAGTTTCATATTAAAAAAATTCATATTTAGAAACACTTATATTTATTTTCTTGCTAAAATATAAATTTTAATAAGAAAATAAATTTAAAAATTGCGTCATATTTAGAAAAAATTGTTTCTTAAAATAGTGTTTCATATTTTTAAAAAGTTTCATATTCTGAAACGGCGAGGGGGGCAAAAAATGCATCCCCCTTTGTTGCCCGCGGGTGTCGAGGCATACTATTCTCTCACACGCCTTCAAACAAAGCTTTTAATATTTAAATTAAGCTTAGTATGAAAGTTCGGAGTCTATTGTGTTCCAAAAAAACGCTTAGACAAACGTTAACGTAATTAAGAAGTTTGGTTTACAGAATGCAAAACACTCACTGTGTCTTTTGAAGAATGGCGATGCCAAAAAAAAATTTTCTCCGAAAACAAGTCCTTAGCATAAAATTGACGGGAAAATTTAAACGGGGATCTTGTGCAAGCGGGCGACATTCGCCACTACACGGACTGGCTCGGGTCCATTAAAGGGGTGACGCCCATTAATAGTTACTAAAAGAGCCCACTAGAAGGCAGGGATCGAAGTAATTTTTAAAACATGGCGCCAATAATTTAGTTTCAGTTTGAGTCTGAGCTTAGGGGATGACATCATGGTCACCGAGGCTGAAAATAGTACATTGCAAAAACAGGGGTCAAAGCAACGTTTTTTCAAATGTAGCGCCAAATAATTGGTTTGAGTTTGGTTGATGATGTCATGGCCGCCATCTTGGATTCATGTCTATCTAGGTGGTTCATACTACTCGTATTTTTCTATTACATTTAAACCCTTGATTAAGAGATAATTTTTTAAATACGGAGTCCCTCATTTTTATCGCCACTATCTTTGCTATCGTTTATAGTCGTGCAAGGAATCTACGTTGTAGGTTTCTAGTTAAAGAGGTATTAAATCTTAACTAATATTTAAGAATTTTTCCTTATACGCGTGTTTTCATTTTATTAGATACGGTGTATTCGCGAAAGCGGTGAGCGTAGCGTTAGGAATTTTCAAATTCCTGACGAGGAGTGTTTCCATAGAAGGAATAACACAATTATTTATAACAACCTTAGACATTCCGGTTTGGGGCGTGATGGTGAATACGGTAGAGACGAGATTCGAACCGTACTTCACAATTAACCCAATTTATTTATTTTTTTAATAGATATAGGAAGGATAGGTGCCCCTTCAATTGGCATTATGCTTGGAGTGAATGATGTCTATGACCTCCATTTAGGATTCCCACATAATGGTGATAGATGCGCCATGGTAAAAGCTAGAAAAATTTAGGTATTTTTCAACGCTCAAGAAACGGCATCTCAGAGCCGCGCCGGCTCGGTCGATTGGGGTTTAGCTGAAGCTTCGATTTCGTTGGCACCCAATCATAATATAATTCCGGCCGGCGCTGGGTCTAATTATTCGTTGGAGAGTAATTGGGGTGACGATAGAAACTATAGCAACACAGACATACCCATTTTACGTAATGATAGTAATACCGAATACCGGCTCCGTATCGCAACCCCTCCTCCCCCATACCCTGGTAATCCTCCCCCCCGGAGATCCGCTTGAGAGAATTCCCCACCCACCCCAGGCTGTTGTCATTCAGGAAGGACCTCGAATTCCTGGCTGCCATTTCCAACAGGCCAAAATAGGATGGTTCGGAACTGACTATTTTTCCCTGTTTATCGGGCGTCGAAATTATCAGGCCAAAATGGTCAGCATTAAACACTAGCTACAGTGTTTTTGTACAGATATACAATATCAATCACCATTTGGTATGCGCGTCGGGATTTTATAAAGATGAAGAGGCAAATATCTCCATCTACGATTCGTTAGATTATAAAACATTAGAACATAGGCTTTCGAGACTCCCAAAACTGGTATCATTGCTTAGTGCCCAGTTTAAAAATACGTTGGTGGAAAATTAAACATTAAATCTATACAGGTAACCGTGCAAGTAGAAGTAGAGTGTGGAGCACATGCCATAGCAAATGCATTAAACGCATGTTTGCGTAAAGAACCTGGCCTCATAATTTATGACAAAGAAAATAATAGAATGAGAAATCATCTATTACAGTGTTTCGAGAAAAAGGTTATCTCCCTTTCTAGTCCGATCATATAATTCAATTGGTTTAAAGGTTATTCTCGAGTGTACAGAGAGTTTGGTATATAACTCTAGACTAACTTCCATGGAAGTTATATGGGATCTTGTGAGGGAAATTCCACCCATAAATGTATCAAAAGGGAACTTAAGGGGAGGTATACAAAGACCAGGTACTACGCGTCAAATAAGATACGAAACCACAGAGGAATATAAAATGAAGAAAAATCTCCAAGAATAATTGTACGCTATGTATACCAGACAATCAGTTAGTTACACCAGAGAGAATGCTATGCGGGATTATTTATTTTGGGATGGGACGGGTTCAATAGCAGCAAAAGTGGAAAATAAAAGATTCCAAGTTTATATACTACGTAATAGAAATGAGAAATCCTAATTCAAGTAGTCTTCCCTTGCCAGTGGCAGAATTAATAACTTATAGTCAAAGCTCATTAACATTGACCACGTTTTTTAATAAATGTTTTGACGCTAAGAAAACTTTGTTACGTAGAGCAAACATAGTTTATCCGGCCGTTTTCTCTAGCGACCAAAGTTTAGTTTTGATAATCTCCGCTCTCTGCGTGTGTAATAACATGATATTAGGTGAATATTTGGAAATTTCTAGGAAAATAGTACGTGGTATTGCTACTGGAGAAGAGTTAAACATTACTATAATTCAATGTGGAAAGTGTCACATGATGAAAGGTGTAAGCGCGTTAGTGAAAAACTGTTACACTAAACCTCAGACTAGCAAACACAGATTCGACATGTTCATGTTTAGTGTTTTATTAAACATCTTTCTCTTAGAAGATATACGGTGTAGGATTTACTCTATGGCGATTGTTCTCCTATCTAAGAGACAGAATTAGTTCAAATTCACGTAGCTAAATTTGGTCCTGGGTAGATTAACTAAATTACAAATATGATATGGGAAGAAAAACTTTATTCGAAGAAGTAGATTTTTTATGTTCTGAGAATGATTTGGTTATGCTATGTTCACACTTGCAAAGGTGTCGGTTGACAACTCGTTTTGAAACAGACTTTATTAATAGTTCGAAGCGATTTCAGAAGCCTCGGTTCACGCATTAGTGTTGTTTACTAATGCTGGTGAAAATAACCTTACCAATTGACTGCACGTTACAGATATTGCAATTTTTTTTAATTATTTCTATTTATTCAATCCTTAATCACGATTCAACTCAATCACCTGATTTTACTGTTAATCGATCTATTCCATCTAAATTAATTTAAAAAATTACATATCTACGCTTTTTCAAGAACTATTCCATTTTCCGAAAACACATAATCCCTGAAGGGATTTAGTGTCGATGCTCAATAACTTGTAGTACAAGTACAAATACAAGCGCCAGTACAGGTACAAATCTTCTTAATTTAAAAGTATAAAATATATGTATTTTTCTAGCATTTTTAAATGGTTAGGCAATAATAACCGTTATTTTCCTGTCTTTTAGTTTCTAACGCCTCAACTTTATTTAATAACCTCTTCGTTTCATTGCAATTTTTTAAAAAATTAAAAATATATAATGTACGTATTTTTTTATTATATTTAAACCCTTGGTTAAGAGATATATTTTTAAATAGGGAGTCCCTCATTTTTATCGCCACTAGCTTTGCTTTCGTTTTTAGTCGTGCAAAGAATCTACGTTGTAGGATTCTAGTTAAGGAGGTATTAAACCTTAACTAATATTTTCGAATTTTTCCTTATACGTGTGTTTTCATTTTATTAAATAGGGTGTATTCGCGATAGCGGTGAGCGTAGCGTTAGGAATTTTCAAATTCCTGACGAGGAGTTTTTCCGTAGAACGGATAACACGGTTATTTATATCTATGAGGAATGTGTTATTTTCGTTGGGATTCATTTGCAGTCTAGCTCCATCCATAGCAACGTATGGGCGTGGGGGGTGTTAAATTGTTTCAAAGTATGGTTTTTAGGAATATGAGCGGGTCTAGACTTGAATTATTTATTAATGTTTCGAAAGCAATGTGGACAACAACAAACTACGGGCGAAACTGTTCCTCGACAAAGTCGCCTGGGGGGGGGGTGCTGGTACAGCAGATGGTAAACCTCGGGCTTTTTCGTTGATGTAAATATCAACGCCTCTCAGGGCTATTAATTTTCACGCCCCTAACCACCAAATGTAAGAAACCGTTTTTGTATATTGTAAGAGGGGGGAGGGAGGTAAAGAGTGTCTGGGTTTAAACGGACCCCCTCCATACTATATATACGGAAAGTTTCCCAATGCTAATATCATTCTCGCTTTAGCCTCGGAAGGAAGAACACTCACCATTATCATGTGAGCATACTGTTTTTTTTCTGAAATCATGGAAAGACTAACTCTTGAACTTAATAGGCCGTACAGCCACATTGACGATGTACTTTTATACTCGGACGACGATGACGACCCGAGGCAAAATTTTCAAGCGCGACATCGGGTTGAGAATCAATCGCCCCCGCCTCAACATCCACCTCAACATCGGGTTGAGAATCAATCACCCCCGCCTCCTCAACCCGATGTTGAAAACAACCCGCCTAGAGTAAATGAACGGCCGCCAAATGATTGCAGTCTCTTCAGGTAAGGTCTCTATATTTTTTAAAACTTTAATGTCTATATTCCCCCTAAACATTTTTATAGGATCCTTGCTGGTGTCCATAAGACTTTAGTGGGGATTCGCGCGGAGAATCTCGATCATGGTTTTGATCTCCGCGAGGACGATGTTGTTTTCCGGGAGTTGAGTTCTTGACCCATGCATTTCGTGTAAATAACACCCACTCCCGCAAACCCTATGCCGGCTTACGTTAACACGACTCACTCATGCATGTACCTTGGAGGGCTATTAAATTTCCCGCCCCTAACCACCAAAGGTAAGAAACCGTTTTTGTATATTGTAAGGGGGGGTAAAGAGAGTCTGGGTTTGAAAGGAGCCCCTCTATGCTATAAATACGGATAGTTTCCCAATACTAAAATCATTCTCGCTTTAGCTTCGGACAGAACATCACCCACCATTATCATGTGAGCATACTGTTTTTTTTTTCCGAAATCATGGAAAGACTAACTTTTGAACTTAATAGGCCGTACAGTCACATCGACGATGTGCTTCTATATTCGGACGACGAGGACGACACGAGGCAAAGTTTTCAAGTGCGACATCAACGTCAACCGCCCCCGCCTCAACCCATGTTGAAAGGCAGCACAGAAACACCGATGACGAAGAGGCCTTGCTTCGAAATTTTGTAGCGCAACATCGTCATCGGGTTGAGAATCAACCTCCGCCTCCTCAACCCCAGGAAAACCCGCCGAAAAAAAGCTTCCCCGCATTGACAGCACTCTCGCGGGTATCGCGCTGGGTAAAGAGAAAGTGAAAGTCAGAATAAAAGGGACATAGCGCGAATTTGAGAAGAGAGATTTGGGAAGAGAGAACCTTAGCGACGACACCCAAGTCAAGGGCAACCCTCTCCACCCTTCGGGGGAGGTGAGGAGGGCAAAAAGTACCATCCCCTCCGGGGGCGGAATTGAGGGGGCAAAAAATGCATACCCCCTTCGCGGGTATATCCGATGGGGGAAAAAATTCATCCCCCCAGCGCTGCCCGCGGGTATCGAGGCTTACTATTCTCTAAAAACACCTTGTGGAAGTAAGTTTATGTAAATTTGCCTGGATTTGTTTAGCGCCGAAAATGGGTGTTAATTACTTTCTTAATTGTATCAATTATTTTGTCCTCATTAATTTCTTGTTTAAGCTTAAATATAACGTTAAAGCGTTTGGATTCTTTAAAACGCAATAAACTTTCATAAGCTCTATCGCTTATTCTACTAGTCTCGCTAAAAATGTAAGTATTTTTCTAGTATTTTAAAGTGGTTAGGCAACAGTAACCCTTATCTTAAAGTCTTTTAGTTTCTAACGCCTCACTATATATCTCTAATCATCACCTCTTCTTTACACATTACAAGTCTTCTTAATTTAAAACTATAAAATGTACGTATTTTTCCAGTATTTTTAAAATGGTTAGTCAATAGAAACCGTTATTTCCCTGCCTTATAGTTTCTAACGCCTCAACTTCATTTAATTACTTCTTCAATTCATTGCAATTTTTAAAAAAATTAAAAAATATATATAACGGACGTATTTTTCTATTATATTTAAACCCTTGATTAAAAGATATATTTTTAAATGGGGAGTCCCTCAATTTTTTCACCACTAGCTTTGCTATCGTTTTTAGTCGTGCAAGGAATCTACGTTGAAGGGTCTAGTTAAAGAGGTATTAAATCTTAACTAATATTTTAGAATTTTTACTTATACGTGTATTATCATTTTATTAGATAGGGTGTATTTGCGAACGAAACGTTCCTTATAAAATAGCCTTTATGTGTTGTGAGTACTACTTTTTATAAAATATGGCTATGTTACGAGATTTAAACTTACACATAATAAAAAGTGGTGTAACGATAACTGCTTGTCCGCGAGGTAGAGATGTAGAACCAACAGTTATGGTAGAAAGTGAAAACTTTATTGTAATACCTTATAAAATATGGAAATTCTTGAACAATCATAAATCTGAATTCGCTACCTGTATGCTGGAATCATCTATTAAATTTCATTGTTATAAGACCATCTATATTTCTATTACGAGTTACGGTCTTGCGTATACCTATGACGAAAGCGTTCCAGTGACAATTACACCTGAAGTTTTACTCTTATTATGGAAGACCCCGTAAACCATTTTATTACTACCCATATTAACTTTATTATTAATCAAAGAATTTTCTTGAAAAATGTGTTACTCGCCTTTCGAATTCTTTTGCGTGATTTTGAAAAAAATGTTGGATGTTTATAAACATTAAAAAATATATACAAATACAACGTTAAAGCGTTTGGATTCTTTAAAACGCAATAAACTTTCATAAGCTCTATCGCTTACTCTACTAGTCTCGCAAAAAAAAGTATTTTCTTGTATTTTAAAGTGCTTAGGCAACAGTAACCCTTATCTTAGTGTCTTTTAGTTTCTAACGCATAACTATATATCTATAACCATCACCTCTTTTTTACTCATTCCTGCAAGTCTTCTTAATTTAAATCTATAAAATTTACGTATTATTGCAGTATTTTTAAATGGTTAGTCAATAGTAACACTTATTTTCCTTTCTTTTAGTTTCTAACGCCTCAACTTTATTTACATTGCCTCTTCATTTTATTGCAATTTTTTTTAAAACTTAAAATATATATAATGTAAGTATTTTCTATTAGATTTAAACCCTCGATTAAGAGACATATTTTTTAAAATAGGGAGTCCCTCATTTTTATCGCCACGAGCTTTGAGATCGTTTTTAGTCGCGAAAGGAACCTACGTTGTAGATTTCTAGTCAAAGAGGTATTAAATCTTAACTAATATTTTAGAATTTTTCCTTATACGTGTGTTTTCATTTTATTAGATGGGGTGTATTCGCGTTAGCGGTGAGCGTAGCGTTAGAAATTTTTAAATTCCTGACGAGGAGTGTTTCCGTAGAACGGATAACACGATTATTTATAATAACCTCAGATATTCAGGTTTGGGGCGTGATGGTGAATACGGTCAAGACGAGATCCGAACCGTACTTCAACAATTAACCCGAGGTTGCGATACCGCTTACGTAAAAGGGCCTGATCAAAAAGAATTTTTAAATTTTTTTCTTGGAAACCTCCGGATTGTGGATATAGGAAGGATGGGTGCCCCCTCAATTCGTATTATGCCTGGAGGGGATGATGTCTTTGACCCCCATTTACGATTCCCGCATAATGGAGATAGACGCGCTCTGGTAAGAGCTAGAAAAATTGAGGTCTTTTTCAACGCTCGTACGCCCCCAAATTTTTTAGAATTTTTCCAATGGTTAGCAACCGAGAAAAAAAAATTAAAATTGTTGGCGAGAAGCTCTAAAGTCAACCTTCTCGTCATTTGCCACCACGTTGACCACCTCCTCGTCGTCCACTCATGTCCCTGGTACCGATCATTCTGCAGATGTCCTGGATTCAACCTCAGCCAATATTTCAAGCCCGAATCCATTCCTCGTCGAAGTTCCTGGTCAAAGATTTTACCTTCGAACACTTTAACAACTTGCTCCAGTATTTCCGTGTATTCCCCAGGTAAGGTGATAGGATTGTATAGAGTTTCTTTTATACAATAATATTATCTTAGGCACTTTACTACCTTCAAACAAGCGGAAAAGTCTGGAAGACATGTGTTCCGAGTGGACTATGCGACCCAGGAGAGTCTCTCGAAGGTTTTTATATTTCTGTATTTTTTATTTATGTATATATTTTATGTTATTTTTTAAGATGGATCCCGAATATCTTTTCTTTCTATTTTTAGTCTCATAACCGCTATCACTCGGTATTTCCGGGAGAGAGCGGTTGACCACCGTGAGAGAGCCCGAGACCCTCGTGCAACCATAACAATGGACCGGCACAGACAACATCGGTTCCTTAGAGTTGTAATCGACGATGTTCATTTACAGACCACCCCTTAACATTTGTATATATATATATATATTTAAATAAACTTGGAAAAAATATTCAATGCTTTTTTGTTTGCACATACAGAGGGGCCTTTGCTTTAAAAAATTACTTATTAAATATATTTATTTATTCATGTTTTTATATTTCTGTATTTTTATTTCTGTATATATTTTATGTTATATATATCTTATTTTATGTATTCAGATTACAAAATATAAAATGGAAAGTCAACGTTAAAAAGCAGCGGAGACACTTTTCATTTTTGACGACAATGAAGAAAGAGCGGCGAGGCAAATGGGATTGTCATTAGAAGACTTTCGTAAATTGTTAGAACCTGAAAAATCAAAAGGAGACTCCGGAATTTTTGACGAACTAGAAGAAGAATCTTGCAAAAGGAGTCGCTCGTCGTCCTCGTGTCGAGGCGAAGGTACTTC
>JAEQBA010001657.1:0-41585 GCA_019434445.1 Phalangium opilio
GCTGGTCAAAGCGAAGGGTTAATCAATCAAGCGCGTTGTACATTTAAAAACGTTTCTACGATCGTAAATAACAATTTGCGTCTATTTGAGTAGTGACCAGGATGTAATTTGGCAAAGAAAAAGCGAAAGAAAGAAGAAAGGGGGTCCGACGTGACAAGTTGAAGATCGCTATCGTAAACGTGCTGAAGACCTTGATTGATCGGTTTAACATGCAGTGTCCGACCAAGGGCCAGATTTAAGTAAAACCAACCACCAAAGGCGTGGGTTTTAAGCCTACACCGTGGTGGTATAAACGCGAGGAATAAAACAAGCAATGGGTTTTGATTTTTAAATCAAGAGAATCCCCACCCGATTAGATCCATCCGATTGATGGAGTATTATCCAGACTACCCTACTCGAAACATGACAGGCCACTCGAGTGAGTCTAAGACCTTGGCTCTACTATCTTGAGTGGAGTTTGCGCTGTACCCTGCAGACACTACCATTTTTATATAGGTTTAAATATCTTTAATGGCGAAATAGTGGCGACATCTTTAAACTTAGAAACTACTCTAACATAAACTAGCGCCAAAAATACGAATAGCTAAAAGCATAAGTTATCATGCCTCTAAGTACACCTAATGGGTTACAACCGGGCATCTTCCGCAGGCTACTGTGACGTCAGAACTCGTATAGCGCTAAGATCCGAAGAGAGAAACTTGTATTGAAGTTGAGGTGATGAATGATACGGAAGAGTATAGGGTTTCATTAAAGGGAGCCAGACAAACACTATTACCATAGAAGTAGCAGCCATCCATATCTCTACTTAGAGGCATGATAAACTTATGCTAAAAGACATTGTGGGTAAACCATTTGAAATGAAATTACGAATGATGGTGCGGACGAGGAATTAGTCCTTCGATTAAAGACGTTGGTTCCATTCAATTAAACATAATATTATTCGAATCAGGAAACTAAAATGAATGTAGCGGAGTTAAAAATAATTCCGCTTAATTATTTTAAACTATACTATGCCTTCCTAAGTTCTTTGAAAAACAACAACGAGGATTCTTTTCAATCATAGCTAGTGCAGACGTAAGTGTTAAAAAAGTTACACACTAGTAATACTGTACATTGAGAACAATAACTCTAAGATCACTCAACCGTCCCTCAAAATCTAGATTTAAACAAAAAAATAAATAAAAAAGTAGAAAATCAATTATTCCAGCTCTCAAAGTTACAAAAGAATTCATTTAAAGCGAAACAAAAAATACTGGACTAGCTATTTCTATCCATCCTACTTCCATATAATAAGGTCATGTTCCATAAGTTTGACACTGAGTTGGTTATGAAACGTCATAGTCGGTTCTTGCTAAACGCTTTCAATTTGTATCAGTACTTGACTAACTTGCCTGACACAACCTGAGAAGCCTTGGGGGGGGGGATATACTCTAGGCCAATAGAGTAATGTCAGTTCTACGTATGCAAACGTCATACCCTTCTATCCCTTGCTCAGTGTCATCCCCCCCTACCAGGCACGTACAGTATCGCCTCTTACAAAAGCGCGCATAGAGGGAGGGATACTCCCCTCTCTACCGACACACTCTATACTTATGGAACATTAACTTATGAAGACGAATTCAAAATAGTGTTTGGCCGGCACTGTCTGCTAGATACGTTTTTCAATTTTTGAATAACAAAAGCCCAGCAAAGCAATTCCGAAGAATGCGCTTAGCAAAGTGATTTCGAATTCCATTCAAAAAAGAAGTTTACTTTCTTTTTTTTACTGCATACTTTAAAACTCACTAGCTTCTAGACCCCGTGCATCTTGCCTTGGTCAAGAAGTCGAGCGTAGAAAAGCGCATTTGTAAAGAAAGATGGTGGAATAAATATTTCTATTTTTAATATCAGAGTATCTAAGATCAGATTGAAAGAAATCGCAAGATCGGCGCGCTCTAAAACCGCTTCAACTTTGTAAAAATAATAGAATGTTGTATTGGATTTGGTATACCAAAAACTTGGATCAACAGAGCGGGAGTAATTAAAGGTATTTGCTAATTTCAAGATACCTAGCGAGGGGGTGACTTCATTTTCTGGGAATTTTTTAATGGGAGTAGGCCCAATAAAGTTGGGAGTAAAATTATTACAAATCTGTCAGTAATGTTAAAGACATTATGACATTTTTAAATTAGCAAAAACCCTAAACACAGAGGACCCATATACGGGGTAACGCCTATAGCTTGATTAGAAAACACCCCAATTTTGACAACTAATTTTACAAAAACATTTAGTAATTTTTTAAAAGATATATTCTATATTAAATAATCTATAGAATTCGCCACGATATTAAACTGGCTTCTTATTAAACAAAACGCGTTAATATTTGTAGCTAATTTATATCTAATATAGAAAAACCGAACAAATTATTGGTGCACTCTAAAGGCGTACTTAAAAGACCTAAAACTACACAATTAACTAAAATTACTGTTTTTTTTGTGGGAAAAAATTATGAAATAATTTAATATAATTTTCATTAAACACCGATTAGAAAGATTTGGTTTTGGTCGGAGCGTTTAAGTATCACTTTAATAATTTGGAATTAAATGAGGCGCGTCTCATTTGAGTTAGTTACGGTCCTTGAGGGGTTTCTCCTCATCCAATTGATATTTAATTAATTTGACGTTTATATCTTGCAAAAGGGAATTAATTAGATCAGAGCTAGTATATAAAAAAAAATAATTGACGTTCGTTGGTCGGTTGGTAGACAACTAATAACAGGGGCAAACAAACCCCTAAATAAGCATTAAGGGAGCGAGGCTTAAAATTAATTAATTAATTACGCTACGAAGCCTTACCGTACGTTAATTCAAGTTTCTAGGAATTCTCTTAACACCAGATCATAATTTTTTACGTCAGAGTTATTTATAAGTTATGAATAACCTTAGAATGACCTTGATATGCTAGAATCCTTAATATCTACTCGTTAGTGTTTATGTATTACCATATATGGACGGTTCAAACGTCCGACGTTGCTTTTATTGACCTTCAACCTTTCATCAAGGTCATGATGACGTTTAAGTTTTATTCTAAAGTTCCAAACAGGTTGTTCAAAATAAACGTAATCATGACCTTGACAAACTGTTTTAAGTTTAACCCAGAGAGACTTTTATAATTTCTTTCTTCGTCTTTACTTATAGTTGTTAACTACTTCGGTTAAAATTAAATTACTATAACGGCATGGTAGCTGGGGGGGGGGTTACTTTGTTGTTCAAATATTTGAGGTTCCCCGTGGTCTATCGGAATCTTTCTAAGAGACCATAGGTGTTTTTTACAGCGTGTATCATTTGCTTGACCACCGAGAGGATTCTCTTTTTTTTAGCATTGTTTTAAGAACCTTGGCGAGTGAGTCGTTGACCCTTACGCGAACCCTAAGGCGTAGGGGGGATGGCGCGCGGAAGGACACCAACCAAATTCGTGTAATGTAAGCAGCCGGTTGGGGAGAAATTCGCTACGGGTGGTCTACTAGTATATGGGGGTTGATAACATCTTAGCGTAATTGGCAAAGGGTGGCCGAATTAACGAATATCTACCGAAGACAAAATACACCGCTGTTTAGTCCTTAGATACTTTTTAAGACGATGTCCCTCGGCCAGGTACTAATCGAATCAAAGAAGATTGCTTAAGGAATAGAAACCGTACACGCGCTCATTCTTTAGCCAACACTCTAACACCAGCCTATTTTTTTATTCCTACGCCCAATTTTCCTTACCTACTTAATTTCGTCGAAGACTAATTTCTCTTAGTGAAAATTTAATTGGTCATTAAGTATCACTATCTTATTATTAAATGTAATTGCCGGATTTTCAATAATGAAGAAAAACTAAGGGTTGATTTATGGTCTTTTGCCGTAGGGTGCTCGTAAATCACTATCTCTATTAATAAACTTACAAATCGCGATAGTTTCGCAAAGATAAAATAAAGAATTAATTATTTCTTACCTTGGATGTTTCTAGATGCGTGATGAAGAACGATTTACCAGGCAGTCGTCACAGATACAATTCCATTCCAGCAGCGTTCCTTACTCCTAAGCCTCCGTTCCTTACTCCTAAGCCTCGGTCAACTTGTTCGAACTTTGAACTTGAAGAAGCCGGCCCGGACGGGTATATGGTAAAGGTTTTTACCACGCGGTCGACACCGATACATACAATTCCATTCCAGCCAGTGTTTCTTACTCTTAAGCCTTGGTTAACTTGTTCGAACTTTGAACTTGAAGAAGCCGGCCGGGACGGGTATACGGTTACGGTTTTTACCACGAGGTCGACACCGATACAATTCCATTCCAACGTTCCTTACTCCTAAGCCTCGGTCTACTTGTTCGAACTTTGAACTTGAAGAAGCCGGCGGGACGGGTATTACGGTTAAGGCTGGTTAGGCTCCAATATCGCCATTCACATTTTCCTACGAAAAATATCATAATTAACTTTAAATTGTATAATATATATTTCCTAAAATAAAATACGATTACATTATTTCTTACATTTGCCATGATTTCACGCTTGATGTAACCCGATTAAGCCTTGTACCGCGTAACGTAATAACCGTCGGGCACGGGCAGCGCGTAGAGCTACCGGAAGGAAGACTAAAGTCGTCATAGTGACTGTGCTTCCGTCGCAGCCGAAAAAAGGTATGGAGGCGCCCTAGCGGAAGTAAACGGTTTTTGTCCTACGTAAACGTTGAAAGACGTGATGTAATTAGGCGAAAATGAAATATTTAGGAATTATTATAATTATAATTACCTTTTCGTGAACGATACCTTCAATCTACGAAAAATTAATAAATAATAATTTAGATACGTGCCGTACAGTTGTTGAAGCTAGGGGGGGGGGGTGAGGGAGTCTTCTACTGGCCGTTCTTAGAGCTCAGATTTCGGCCTCTCCGATGGGAGATTCGCGCACGCGCACCTAGTTACATTGGTACGCGCATCACGTGACAAATTCAAAATATAGCGGGTTTTTCAAGCTAGCTTAGGCCTTTGAAACAACGCCACGTGTAGAGATATTTTCAATTTTATCGGGCGTAAATTAGACCCTCCCACAGGCTTTAATCCATCTTAAACACTTATCTAGTGGAGTTTTTGGTGTAGTGAAAGCGCACAGCCCACTCGCGTGCAACTTGCGTGATCGAGTGGGCTGTGGAAAGAGTAAAAAACCGTTACCTTTATCCTCCTAGGTTGAAGGAAGAAAAAACAGGTCGTTAATATCGGAATACCTAAAGAAAAATTACTTTATAAGTCGAATTAATTTAATAAAAACTTAATTTGTTAATTAACTAAACCTGAATATCAGAAATTATGTTGAAGTATTTATTAGCATAGTCATAAATTTTAGAAAAAAACAGGAAATATATATAACTGGGGAAGAAAAATTGGGGGGTTCTTTTTTTTTTTTTTTTTCGCTTAAATTTGTATTTCATCTTTTTTTACTTTACTTTACTTTACTTTCTTTCTTTCGAAATGAAGAATTCATTATTATGTCAACTGTATACTCTTTCATTACAACTCCATTCCATTCCATTTCCTTTCCTTCGCCAGAGCGATCGGCGGCCATATTTTTGTCGCCCAAAAAACGCTATTACATCGTTATCTCCGTTTCAATATAAAAACTCGATCAATCCCAAGTAATCCATAGGCCTATATTATTATATATATGATGACAAAAAGTTGGTTTTATTTTACTACAAATGTTTCTTTCTTTTTTTTTTAACCTCTTTTACATAACATGTTTGTTTGTTTGTTTGCGAGTAAAGCCTTTATAAAGCAATCTACATTATATTTTTTTTTGCAATCAAAAAATTTCATCTCAAGATGAGATGCAAACGAAAAATAAAAAAAAAAATTTGAAAAAAAAAAAACAACTGGAAAAGAAATTTTTTAAAACATTTTGTTTTTTGTTTTTTTGTTTTTTCGTGTTTAAAGTTTGTTTGTTGTTTGTTTGTAATATTTTTTTCCTCATATTAAATTTAATCCGTGTTGAAAAAGGGATAAGGGACCCAAGGATACAATAGGGGCCATGTTTGTCATATTGTTTTTTATTTTTATATAATATTAAGGAGCCTTATTGTTTTTTAAGGTTTTTTTGTTTTTTTACTATAAATCACAGTGGTCATCATGATTGGCGGGGGTTCCAAGATGTCCACGACTAAAAATTTAATTTTTCTAATTTTAATTTAAAGTCATGAAACCTGAATTATTCGCGTCGAGATGATATTTACGAACCATTCTATCGGAACCGGGTGGCGGAGGAGGTGGCACTTCCCCTATAGCCGATTTCATTGACGCACGACTCCAAACATCGTTGGCGCCGCCCACGCCACCACCACCACCTTCCGCCCCGCCGCCGCCACTATTGTTACCCACTAACTGATGAGCGCCACCCGAGCTCGCGTTGCTATTTGATCCACTTGCCGAATACATGTGCGGAGGAATTTGATGGGGCAACATTCCATTCATGAAATTAGGGACATTTCCACCCGTAGACGAACCCGAAAGGAACTTAATTAAGAAAAAGGGAGGACAAACATTCGCGATTAACCACCGAACAGAGCTCTCTGATAAACCTTAGTACTTACGTGCATATCGCATCCCTCTCGAATGAAATTACTTCCGACATTGTTAGACATTAATTGCGGCATTAATTCTCCGTGTCCCATTTGTTGAGGTCCTCCTAATCCTAATCCAGAATGTCCCCCCATGTGTCCCGTATGATTTGGGTGAGAAGCGTTTCCCCATTCACCGCCTGATTTCATATCTTACCAAAAAAAACATCGCGGAAACTTTGGTAAAACTGTTCCGTCTCGCGTACATTGATAAAGAAAGGTTTAAAGTACTTACGAGACGTTCCCATGGTGTTATAAGACCATAGTCCAGGTCCTTCACCCATATTATTCATTGGCGCTTTCTTCAGGGCTCTCTCGGTCCCAATAGGCCGGGGTAGTTTCTTGTCGTCTTCATTCATTCCCCCTTGTTCGAGTCCTCCTCCCATACCGTAAGGTCGAGCACCGCTCGAGGAAGTGTTGGAGACGGTAGCTGGATTGTCGTCTAAGTCATTAAAACCTCAGTAAAACCCTTAAAATCAAAGCTAGGCGAAGATAAGTGCCTGGCGGACTTACCTCTATTGGCATTCATTTGGGGACTATTTTGATGGCCGCTTCTGGATACGAAGTCTTCTCCTTGAACAAAGTTACCGCTTCCGGCCGCCGCGTCCATATTTCCGATATTGTTTTGAACCATATTGTGCAACTGCTGTTGATAGTTGCCCAAGTAATTGGTGAATCTCATATGAGCTTCAGCCATGGGATGCGGAACGTTCATTCCTCCCAAGGTAGGTGGTAAATTAGGTCCAATGGCTCCAGCCGGAGCTATCGGGAACTCGTTAGGTTGATGGGTCGGTTGTTGAGCTTGTTGAGGCCCATTGGGAGGCGGCGGTGGTGGTGGAGGAAACGGGTGAGGATACAGGAAATTCGCCAGGTTTTGGGTTGCCGGAGGTTGAACCATTCCGCCGAGTTGCGGGAAAGGTAAGTTCATGGCGGAATTGCTGGGTCGGAAATTGTTGCCAGCCGCGTCCAAGAAAGGTTGAGATGGGTTTGGTAGTCTATTGTGTTGAGGAACCTGTTGCGTAGGATTAGGAGTCGATAGAGGACTGTGTCTCATTCTCATTCCCATCATAACTGGCGCTCTACTCGAAAAGTCAGGCGCATTCGGGTTCAAGTTGCTTTGAACAACGGGCATTCCGGATGAACCATTTCCACCGTCATTCGGGTTGTTTCCGGAACCATTATCGGCGTTGTCTTGTTGTTGTTGTTGTTGATTGTTGTTCTGTTGATGAAACTGCTGCAAGTAGTGATGCAACATTTCTTGTTGTTTCATGTTGGCCGCGTTGTAGCTTTTTGACAGGAAATTTTGATGGTTCTGTTGCTGTTGCGACGATTGTCCCACACCCTGAGTCGACCCGGAATGCATCTGACCATCTTGAGAAGAACCGTAATGTTTCTCCGCTAGTCTGGCCGCCACAATCTCTTGGTGAGATTTCATCTCGGCCAAAGACCTATCTTCGTAACCTCCCACGTTATACTTCTCGTTGTTATTGGAGTTATCCTGTCGCGACGTGACGTTATTAGAGTTGTGATTCGGCGACAGAGAGGTGACTGAACCGATAACGGAAGCCGTTTCGCTGGTAATATGCACGAAACTGGTATTGGCTATCGTATTTCCAGAGTGCCTGGTGGTGACGCTGCACGTACAGACGGCTACCGACAGGTTACCTCGATAACCGGGAGCTTTAGCGGCGGTTAGAAGGTGATTAGCTTCGGAACTGGGTGAAGACGATAGGGAATAAGAGCTCTGTGACGTATTTGAATTTTGAAAACTAGAAGCCACCGAAGTGACGCCCACCGCGGCTACGCTAGCGAAATTCGGCTTAGTTTCTTTCGAATCTTTTTGTCCCCAGACACTCGGTTGAGCTACTTTACTGAAGATATTGTTAAACGGAGAATATTCGGGCGTGGCCACATTGCCGACGTTCGAATGATCTTGAATCGACTTGTTCGAAGATCCGGATGACGGCTGTTGAGACGATTGTTGCTGTTGATGCGAGGCTTGTTTGGGAAAGGCCGATCCCGTTATTGAACCAATTGGTACGACGGTATCGGAGGAATCGGCGGAGCCGTACTGATTTTGTCCGGGCGAGTTACCAGAATGCTTACCGATGGCGGAATTATTCGAAGGTAGAACAGACGGTGTGGAACTGCTCTTAGCGATAGGATGTAGTTGATCCTGGTTAATCTTGCCACCGGTAGCTTCTTGTTCGCTGGAAACGAGTCGACTACCACCACCCAAGGCGGAGCTAACGGCGGCTACGGTTTTGGTTGATTTCCCAGGAGCTATAACCGCCATGGTGTAGGATACTGTAGTTTTAGTACTCGTGGTGTTATTGGATTGGGACGATTTACTCTGCTTACCACTAACAATGGCGTTTCTATTTCCTGGAAAAGGATGCTTATCGCTTATCTGATCCTCGTGTTTAGGAGGTAGATCGCTACTCGAATGCCGAATTAGTTGGGTGTTGCGCGAGAAAGGAGCTAAAGACGCGTGGTTATCGGATCCCGGGTGATGCGGCGCCGCCGCCGCCGCCAGGTTATTAATAGTAAGAGGTATCATTTGAGAGAAAGGTGGCGCCGCCGTAACGGGAAGGCTAGGAATTGGCATAAACGCTTTATTGGAGGCCAAGGCTTTAACTGGCAAAATGGAACGAGGCGAAGCCGATATCTTAGAAGAGGAAGATGAGGAGCCTAATTGGGTAGCGGAAGCGCTACTGGTTAGTTTACTAGAGATACGCGAAACGCCGCCGCCACTCTCCTTGCCGCCAATTGGTTCCGATCGCGTAATGCCAGACTTGGCTAACAACTCTTCAATCTCATTATCGGGTTCTTTGATTAGGTTAGTTATCAATTGATGAGCTTGTCTCGTCGCCTCCAAATTACCTCGGATGATGACGTTCCTATCTCCCTGCCCTTTCTGCTTCTCAACCTCGATATTAGCGCCAGAAACCTCGCGAATAGTATTGATGTTGCAACCACCGCGTCCAATTACTCGACTAATGGCGTTGGCCGGGACGCAAACCTTTCTGGGAGCGTTCAGGTACGCGATTTCCGCTCGCGACGTCGTTTGTTTTCTGCAAATAGAATTACGATCTCTCGTTGAAGACTAAACCGAATCCCGCTTGGAAATATTATTAGTAGGCCTAGATTGACACGTGACAAATGACAACTAACCTTCGAACGACTTCCTTCCATCCTTCTTCTCTTTTTTGATTTTTCCTGGAAGCAACAAAAGTGGTGACTGGATTTTTTAGAGCTTGTAAAGAGGAAGAATTGGCCGAAACATAGTTGGACGGAGAGTCCAGGTCAAGGCCGTGGAAAGAGTTAGTTAGACCGCTCCTAGAAAGAATAAGGGCGCCTCACAGAACAAACGATAGAGAAGAGTAGAAGCATTCGCGCCGCCAGACTATCAACTAAAGACTATCAACGCCAGAACCCAACCCTAAGTCTATTCCACCCGCCTATAAGTTAAAGAAAACAAAGTACTTACAAGTTGGCCGCGAGTTTATCAGTCTTGTCGTCTTTAACTTTATCATTCTTCGCGTTACAGCCGGCAGTATTAAGTCCACCAGTTTTCTGACCACCGCCGCTCTTGGGATTGGTCCTTTGAAGAGCCACTTTGGGTGGTTGAAACGAAATTGGACTGAAGTGGGAAAGTGAGGCGGTCGAGGATGGCGACCAGGTTGGTATCAAGACGGGTACCATCGAAGAATGCACCGGGGCACTGGAAACCGTCGTTGTTGTCGACGTGATGGTTGGAGAAGATACCACCGATATCTCTGGCTTATTAGTCGTTTGTTGCTGTTGTTGTTTACTCTTGTTGGTGTTTGCATTGTTATTATTTCGATGGTTATCATCTTTCTGGTTATTACTGGTGGTAATTGATGTTGAGGCGGATGTGGCGGTGGCGGGAGAGATACTTGAATTACTCGTTATATTATTAGACTCAACCTTTGTGGAAGCGGCGTTAGTCGCTTTATGAAGCGCGTTTTTAACTGGTTTCTTATCTTTCACATTGGCTTTCTCCTTACTCTTCTTGTCGTCGACGAAACTCGGATTTGGGATAATAACGGACACACCGGTACCAGTAACTTTATTGAGATTTGGTTTATCGGAAGGGGACTTATTGTCCGTCTTCTTGGGCTCGGCTTTACTAACCTCGGGAGAGACTTTCTCGACTTTATCTACGTGATTAACAATTTTATTCTTTTGCTTGCTTTGTTGCGATTGCTGCGACGCTCCTTGGCTTTGGGTGGTGACGTTTGTCGTAGTAGTAGTAGTGTTGGTCGTTGACGTCACGACACTAACGGAGGGGGATGATACTGGTAGACTGTAGGCGCTAGAGTTGTTATTGTTGGGATTCTTATTGACTGGTTCCTTATTATTAAGATTTTTGAGAGCGATGATCTTCTTATTAGCGCAGTTGTCCTTTTCTTCCTTTTCATCATCGTCGTACATGTCTTCATCTTCGTCTTCCGTGTCTTCCTCCTCAGACGGACTGCTTTGGTTTCCCGCGTGGTTATCCCCCGACTTTTTATCTCCACCCGCGGCTTCCTTAGCGGCGCGCAACTGTTCTTGGCGTTCCTTCTTCTTCTTGCGTTTCCTCTCGCGTCTCCGCGCGGCCGCGGCTCGACGACTTTCTTCGCGCGACTTCTCCATGTCCAATTCCTCCAGTAGGATGCTGGCGTTCTTGTTAGCTTCGACGGCTTGTCTTTCTTTAGCCAGTCTCAAGACTTCGGTGCATTGGTGGCATTTCTTTAGTAGTTCTTTATCGCTGATGGTGGCGATGTAACGCGTCATCTCTTGGTCGGATGGAAACTGAGTGACGTGTTTTACCATGTACTTAACGACCTTCGCGTGTCCTCGACGAAAAGCGGCCATCAAACACGATATTTTACGATTGTCTTGGCTATCAATATCAGCTCCGGAATTAACTAGTAGTTGAACTACGTCCAAGTGACCGCCATTCGCGGCTAGCCATAATGGAGAGTTACCTTTCTTATTTTTAACATCTACCGAAGCCCCTCTGCAATAAAAGACCAATACGCTTTAAGGATATGTTGTGGGGTAAATGTAATTTATTACAAAAGAAAATAGATGTAAAAACAGTTCAAAGCATAATAAATAATAATAATAATACTAATACTAATAAAAATACTAATACTAATAAAAATACTAATACTAATAAAAATACTAATACTAATAAAAATACTAATACTAATAAAAATACTAATACTAATAAAAATACTAATACTAATAAAAATACTAATAAAAATGCTAATACTAAAAATGCTAATACTAATAAAAATGCTAATACTAATAAAAATACTAATACTAATAAAAATACTAATACTAATAAAAATACTAATACTAATAAAAATACTAATACTAATAAAAATACTAATACTAATAAAAATACTAATACTAATAAAAATACTAATACTAATAAAAATACTAATAAAAATACTAATACTAATAAAAATACTAATACTAATAAAAATACTAATACTAATAAAAATACTAATAAAAATACTAATACTAATAAAAATACTAATACTAATAAAAATACTAATACTAATAAAAATACTAATACTAATAAAAATACTAATACTAATAAAAATACTAATACTAATAAAAATACAAATACTAATAAAAATACAAATACTAATAAAAATACTAATACTAATAAAAATACTAATACTAATAAAAATACTAATACTAATAAAAATACTAATACTAATAAAAATACTAATACTAATAAAAATACTAATACTAATACTAATAAAAATACTAATACTAATACTAATACTAATAATAATAAGTAAGATGGCTGAAAAGGAAAGAGTTTAGAAGATTATAATCTTACTTGGTCAATAATAGTTCCACGAATCTGTAATGGCCTTTGTCCGACGCGATGGTCAAAGCCGTGTCCCTGGACGATGGTACGGGAGGGGCGTTAACGTCGGCTCCCTTATCGAGCAGAACTCTACCAACTTCGACGTAACCTCCGGAGGCGGCTTCCATAAGTGGCGTCAATCCAGTTTTGGCTCTGTGTTCGACGTTAGCCTTCCGATCCAATAAGAGACTAACGACCTCGTGTCTCCCTTGAAAGCAAGCCAAGGTCAAGGCCGTATTTCGATTGGTCTCGATTTGGGCGTTGATATCGCTGCCCATATCCAAGAGCAACTTGACAGCGGCAGTGTGCCCATTCATAGCTGCCAACATTAAGGGAGATATTCCGAGTTTACTTCCAGTTCGGGAGTTGATTTCGGCTCCCGCGCTCAACAATAACTTGATGATATTGACGTATCCACCGGAAGCGGCCAAACTTAGCGGGGTGTAGTCGGAGACATTGCGGTGCTCTTTGTTAGCGGTTTTTTGAAGCAAGATATCTACAACTTCGTATCGTCCGCCGGAACAGGCTAGAGACAGAGCGGTGTCTTTAGTTCTCTCCGACTGAGCTTCTATTTCGGCGCCGTGGGTTAATAGGATCTCAACGACGCCAGCGTGACCCGCGGTGGCGGCTAACATCAAGGGGGTAAATCCTTTCTTATCCCTATGCTCGATATCAGAGCCGTGTGACAATAGAAGGTTAACCAACTCTTCGTGTCCTCCCGCGCAAGCCAAAGTTAGGGCGGTATCGTGGTTGCTGTCAGTCTCCGAGTTCAAGTCGACGGGTGGGTACTGAGGATCCATTAAATTCAAGGGAATAAAGTTGGGTACTCGCTCGGAATCCGAAGACTCCTTAGAAGATTGCTGTTGATCCGGTTGGATCTGCTGCTGCTGCTGCTGGTGGTGGTTTTGCTGTTGGACTTGCTGAATCTGTTGTTGTTGTTGCTGCTGTTGGTGGTGGTTATTTTGCGGCTGAGGTTGAGGCGGAATTTGAGGAGCGACAAAGCCAACATTCCCGACTAACAGTCCAGTTCCAGGCGGGTTCTGAGCCGCGATCCCCACAGTATTCAAAGCGTGAAACGGAATTGAAAAAGGTGTGGGCATGGCCGAAGTCACGGAAGTGACGGCGCCAGCGTCGGGCGGCAAGGTTGCCATGGAGAGCCCCATATTGGTTGAAACCATACTTCCGTCTAAGCAATGGCTAGTCGAAATGGTCTGAGCAGTGGCGATTTGAGACGTTCCGTGTATTTGGTTGGCCGAGCCGGCCATCATGTCTCCCAAAGTATCCAACGTCCTAGCCGGGGTAGCTACCATTAAGCCTTCGTCCAAGGAAGTACTCCTGGAAAAGGCCACACCCCCGCAGCTGGAAGGTAAGATTGGCAAGTTGGCGGGAGACACCGTCAGGTTGACCGGATAGGTGGTGTTAATCCCACTCAGAGCCAAAACACCGGCAGTCTCGAAGGATATATTACCAATATTTCCCCTGGTCAAATCGCAACTGGATGAAGCTTGAAACTTAGCCAATTGCTGCGGAGAGAATAACTGCACTTGTTGTTGCTGCTGCTGTTGTTGTTGTTGTTGTTGAGATGGAAGCGGACTTTGTTGAGAAACGGCCATTTCCAACTGTTGTTTGCTATTCTTATTCTTAGCGCCTTTGGCGGATTTCTCAGCCACGCCGCCACCTTCATTGGTCGTTTCACCCTTAGCAAATCTGCTTTGAAGTTGCTGCAGATGTTGTTGCTGCATAATCAAAGCTTGGCTGACCGAGACGGGATCGATAATGGGGAAAGTATGGGTCGTCTGCGTTCCCTCCGTCGTCAAATTAGGATTACAAGCACCAGGCATTAACGCGATGGCGTCCGCCAAGCACTCTGGAATTGGCTTCCTCAAATTGAAACCGGGAGCTATATCGGAGAAGATAAAGGATTGCTGTTGTTGCAATTCCTGAAGTTGTTGTTGTTGAAGATGCAATTGCTGGGCTTGTTGCTGTTGAAGATGTTGCTGCAATTGTTCCGAAATGACCAAGTTCCTCATATTGAGTTTCTCAACTTCTTCTCCATCATTGGGTACCTTGGATGATCCAGAGTCCCCTCCTTGTTCACCCTCCACTTGTTGAGGCGAACCATGAGGATGGTAAGGTCCCACCAAAAGATTTTGATGCAACTGCTCTTGTTGTTGCTGTTGTTTTGCTGCTGCGAGTTGTTTCCTTGATTGTTATTATTCTTGCCATGCTTTCCCGACTGCTTGCAACCCTTTCCGCCACTTTTCCCCGTACCGGACTCGTTCCCTCCTGGTACAGGGGCGATGGTTTGGGGAGGTGGTCCCGGTGGCGAGGCGGGAGAGACGGGCATAGGTAGAGGCTGAGTGGCTTGAGGATGGTAAAGCTGGTACGATTGCAAAGCGGGGACAGTAGTGGTGGAAGCGGCCAGATGAGTCGTTTTTAAACTCATTCCTAGGTGATTGGATAACCCGGATAGTTCTCCTAATAAGGGACTAGGTGTCCCTGGGGAAGTTCCCAAAGAACCAATATCTAGGAGAGCGGTATTATTCAACAATAATTGCTGAGCGTGATTCGTCGCCATCACCTTTGGAATAAACAAATTAAAGAGACGTTAAGTCTCCGGATACCCGCCCCAAACATAGAGTAGATGATGTTGACCAAGTGAACTAAGGATGGACACAAGGGAAAAAGATCTTTGATAGTTAATTACCTGTTGGAAATTATTGGTAGCGCTAGTAACGGTGGAAATAGCGGCCGCGTTCGTAGCGGCATTTCCACTGGAAGCCAAACACTGAATATGGTGATGGTGATGATGATGGTGGTGGTGATGGTGATGATGTTGCTGCTGCTGCTGTTGTTGTTGTTGCTGTTGCGGCGGCAGACCCATCAATTGCTGCTGATTATCCAATATATGATTCCGTTCCTGCAATTCCCTTTCAGTCCGATGAATATCCTCTAGTATCTCCATCTTCTTCTGAATGCGTTCTTCCTTATTACAAATTACCGAAGACGTTGAGGACGAGGGCGAAGAGGAACCGGGACCTTTTTTCAAAACTGAGACGGCCGAGCCTTCAAAGGGTGGTCTCTGTTGCTGCGGGCTATTCGGTTGTCTCAAAGCCACGGCTAGTTGTTGTTGCTGGGCGATGAGTAATTGTTGCTGATGTTGAAACTGCAACTCTCGCGTCAATTGTCGCTTATCTTCGCCTCCTCCCATTTTTTCCGGATCATTTTCGCCATCGGCTCCCAGGAACATGGTTAAATTTCCGGTTAAACTGTCAAATATATTCTTCTGAGCATTGAGTTCCGCTTGAATGTGGTGGTGGTTGGCTTGAGCGGAGGCGTTCATCTTCGTTTTTGGACTACCGGCTTGGAAATCGATAAACTCGTCAGCTCCCAAAGAGGAAGAAGACGGCGATGAAGAGGAAGACGCGACAATGTTCGAGACATCACCCGCTTTTGAAGTCGGATAAGGGACTTGGCCGCCGCCGCCGCCGCTATCTCCTACTTGTGGCGGCGGTGCTGTTTGTTTGGGTTGGGAAGATTGTTTAGAGGAATCTGGCGCCGAGTTTCCTTCAATAAACGTATCTTGGATCTGGAGCTCGTCATCGTTTTGCTTTTCTGTTAAGTACAATATTAAAATTGTTCCACTTAGACTAGGTACTTTGACATCCGGGTTGACTTAGAATGGCGGGAGAAGGAACAAAGGGTCATACGAGCCTCCAAAGTTTAGTGTAATGCTATTCCAATGGAGGGGGGTTGTTTGTTTACGTTTTGCTTAATTACTCCGTCCCTGTTTGTCGTAGCCCAAATCTTTTAGTATGGTTAGATGGGGGACAAATTGGACTATAACATCCTCAAAGGACATCCCCGTATCTCTAATATAACCAGAGTTACGAGGCTGCAAAGTTGGGTCTAATGCATTTCCTATGGAGGGGTTTGTTTGTTTACGTTTTGCTTAAGGACTCGGCCCCTGTTTGTCGGAGCCCTAAGTTCTTAGTATGGTTGGATGGGGGACAAATTGGACTATAACATCCTCAAAGGACATCCCCGTATCTCTACTAGACCCAGAGTTACGAGGCTGCAAAGTTGGGTCTAATGCATTTCCTATGGAGGGGTTTGTTTGTTTACGTTTTGCTTAAGGACTCGGCCCCTGTTTGTCGGAGCCCTAAGTTCTTAGTATGGTTGGATGGGGGACAAATTGGACTATAACATCCTCAAAGGACATCCCCGTATCTCTACTAGACCCAGAGTTACGAGGCTGCAAAGTTGGGTCTAATGCATTTCCTATGGAGGGGTTTGTTTGTTTACGTTTTGCTTAAGGACTCGGCCCCTGTTTGTCGGAGCCCTAAGTTCTTAGTATGGTTGGATGGGGGACAAATTGGACTATAACATCCTCAAAGGACATCCCCGTATCTCTACTAGACCCAGAGTTACGAGGCTGCAAAGTTGGGTCTAATGCATTTCCTATGGAGGGGTTTGTTTGTTTACGTTTTGCTTAAGGACTCGGCCCCTGTTTGTCGGAGCCCTAAGTTCTTAGTATGGTTGGATGGGGGACAAATTGGACTATAACATCCTCAAAGGACATCCCCGTATCTCTACTAGACCCAGAGTTACGAGGCTGCAAAGTTGGGTCTAATGCATTTCCTATGGAGGGGTTTGTTTGTTTACGTTTTGCTTAAGGACTCGGCCCCTGTTTGTCGGAGCCCTAAGTTCTTAGTATGGTTGGATGGGGGACAAATTGGACTATAACATCCTCAAAGGACATCCCCGTATCTCTACTAGACCCAGAGTTACGAGGCTGCAAAGTTGGGTCTAATGCATTTCCTATGGAGGGGTTTGTTTGTTTACGTTTTGCTTAAGGACTCGGCCCCTGTTTGTCGGAGCCCTAAGTTCTTAGTATGGTTGGATGGGGGACAAATTGGACTATAACATCCTCAAAGGACATCCCCGTATCTCTACTAGACCCAGAGTTACGAGGCTGCAAAGTTGGGTCTAATGCATTTCCTATGGAGGGGTTTGTTTGTTTACGTTTTGCTTAAGGACTCGGCCCCTGTTTGTCGGAGCCCTAAGTTCTTAGTATGGTTGGATGGGGGACAAATTGGACTATAACATCCTCAAAGGACATCCCCGTATCTCTACTAGACCCAGAGTTACGAGGCTGCAAAGTTGGGTCTAATGCATTTCCTATGGAGGGGTTTGTTTGTTTACGTTTTGCTTAAGGACTCGGCCCCTGTTTGTCGGAGCCCTAAGTTCTTAGTATGGTTGGATGGGGGACAAATTGGACTATAACATCCTCAAAGGACATCCCCGTATCTCTACTAGACCCAGAGTTACGAGGCTGCAAAGTTGGGTCTAATGCATTTCCTATGGAGGGGTTTGTTTGTTTACGTTTTGCTTAAGGACTCGGCCCCTGTTTGTCGGAGCCCTAAGTTCTTAGTATGGTTGGATGGGGGACAAATTGGACTATAACATCCTCAAAGGACATCCCCGTATCTCTACTAGACCCAGAGTTACGAGGCTGCAAAGTTGGGTCTAATGCATTTCCTATGGAGGGGTTTGTTTGTTTACGTTTTGCTTAAGGACTCGGCCCCTGTTTGTCGGAGCCCTAAGTTCTTAGTATGGTTGGATGGGGGACAAATTGGACTATAACATCCTCAAAGGACATCCCCGTATCTCTACTAGACCCAGAGTTACGAGGCTGCAAAGTTGGGTCTAATGCATTTCCTATGGAGGGGTTTGTTTGTTTACGTTTTGCTTAAGGACTCGGCCCCTGTTTGTCGGAGCCCTAAGTTCTTAGTATGGTTGGATGGGGGACAAATTGGACTATAACATCCTCAAAGGACATCCCCGTATCTCTACTAGACCCAGAGTTACGAGGCTGCAAAGTTGGGTCTAATGCATTTCCTATGGAGGGGTTTGTTTGTTTACGTTTTGCTTAAGGACTCGGCCCCTGTTTGTCGGAGCCCTAAGTTCTTAGTATGGTTGGATGGGGGACAAATTGGACTATAACATCCTCAAAGGACATCCCCGTATCTCTACTAGACCCAGAGTTACGAGGCTGCAAAGTTGGGTCTAATGCATTTCCTATGGAGGGGTTTGTTTGTTTACGTTTTGCTTAAGGACTCGGCCCCTGTTTGTCGGAGCCCTAAGTTCTTAGTATGGTTGGATGGGGGACAAATTGGACTATAACATCCTCAAAGGACATCCCCGTATCTCTACTAGACCCAGAGTTACGAGGCTGCAAAGTTGGGTCTAATGCATTTCCTATGGAGGGGTTTGTTTGTTTACGTTTTGCTTAAGGACTCGGCCCCTGTTTGTCGGAGCCCTAAGTTCTTAGTATGGTTGGATGGGGGACAAATTGGACTATAACATCCTCAAAGGACATCCCCGTATCTCTACTAGACCCAGAGTTACGAGGCTGCAAAGTTGGGTCTAATGCATTTCCTATGGAGGGGTTTGTTTGTTTACGTTTTGCTTAAGGACTCGGCCCCTGTTTGTCGGAGCCCTAAGTTCTTAGTATGGTTGGATGGGGGACAAATTGGACTATAACATCCTCAAAGGACATCCCCGTATCTCTACTAGACCCAGAGTTACGAGGCTGCAAAGTTGGGTCTAATGCATTTCCTATGGAGGGGTTTGTTTGTTTACGTTTTGCTTAAGGACTCGGCCCCTGTTTGTCGGAGCCCTAAGTTCTTAGTATGGTTGGATGGGGGACAAATTGGACTATAACATCCTCAAAGGACATCCCCGTATCTCTACTAGACCCAGAGTTACGAGGCTGCAAAGTTGGGTCTAATGCATTTCCTATGGAGGGGTTTGTTTGTTTACGTTTTGCTTAAGGACTCGGCCCCTGTTTGTCGGAGCCCTAAGTTCTTAGTATGGTTGGATGGGGGACAAATTGGACTATAACATCCTCAAAGGACATCCCCGTATCTCTACTAGACCCAGAGTTACGAGGCTGCAAAGTTGGGTCTAATGCATTTCCTATGGAGGGGTTTGTTTGTTTACGTTTTGCTTAAGGACTCGGCCCCTGTTTGTCGGAGCCCTAAGTTCTTAGTATGGTTGGATGGGGGACAAATTGGACTATAACATCCTCAAAGGACATCCCCGTATCTCTACTAGACCCAGAGTTACGAGGCTGCAAAGTTGGGTCTAATGCATTTCCTATGGAGGGGTTTGTTTGTTTACGTTTTGCTTAAGGACTCGGCCCCTGTTTGTCGGAGCCCTAAGTTCTTAGTATGGTTGGATGGGGGACAAATTGGACTATAACATCCTCAAAGGACATCCCCGTATCTCTACTAGACCCAGAGTTACGAGGCTGCAAAGTTGGGTCTAATGCATTTCCTATGGAGGGGTTTGTTTGTTTACGTTTTGCTTAAGGACTCGGCCCCTGTTTGTCGGAGCCCTAAGTTCTTAGTATGGTTGGATGGGGGACAAATTGGACTATAACATCCTCAAAGGACATCCCCGTATCTCTACTAGACCCAGAGTTACGAGGCTGCAAAGTTGGGTCTAATGCATTTCCTATGGAGGGGTTTGTTTGTTTACGTTTTGCTTAAGGACTCGGCCCCTGTTTGTCGGAGCCCTAAGTTCTTAGTATGGTTGGATGGGGGACAAATTGGACTATAACATCCTCAAAGGACATCCCCGTATCTCTACTAGACCCAGAGTTACGAGGCTGCAAAGTTGGGTCTAATGCATTTCCTATGGAGGGGTTTGTTTGTTTACGTTTTGCTTAAGGACTCGGCCCCTGTTTGTCGGAGCCCTAAGTTCTTAGTATGGTTGGATGGGGGACAAATTGGACTATAACATCCTCAAAGGACATCCCCGTATCTCTACTAGACCCAGAGTTACGAGGCTGCAAAGTTGGGTCTAATGCATTTCCTATGGAGGGGTTTGTTTGTTTACGTTTTGCTTAAGGACTCGGCCCCTGTTTGTCGGAGCCCTAAGTTCTTAGTATGGTTGGATGGGGGACAAATTGGACTATAACATCCTCAAAGGACATCCCCGTATCTCTACTAGACCCAGAGTTACGAGGCTGCAAAGTTGGGTCTAATGCATTTCCTATGGAGGGGTTTGTTTGTTTACGTTTTGCTTAAGGACTCGGCCCCTGTTTGTCGGAGCCCTAAGTTCTTAGTATGGTTGGATGGGGGACAAATTGGACTATAACATCCTCAAAGGACATCCCCGTATCTCTACTAGACCCAGAGTTACGAGGCTGCAAAGTTGGGTCTAATGCATTTCCTATGGAGGGGTTTGTTTGTTTACGTTTTGCTTAAGGACTCGGCCCCTGTTTGTCGGAGCCCTAAGTTCTTAGTATGGTTGGATGGGGGACAAATTGGACTATAACATCCTCAAAGGACATCCCCGTATCTCTACTAGACCCAGAGTTACGAGGCTGCAAAGTTGGGTCTAATGCATTTCCTATGGAGGGGTTTGTTTGTTTACGTTTTGCTTAAGGACTCGGCCCCTGTTTGTCGGAGCCCTAAGTTCTTAGTATGGTTGGATGGGGGACAAATTGGACTATAACATCCTCAAAGGACATCCCCGTATCTCTACTAGACCCAGAGTTACGAGGCTGCAAAGTTGGGTCTAATGCATTTCCTATGGAGGGGTTTGTTTGTTTACGTTTTGCTTAAGGACTCGGCCCCTGTTTGTCGGAGCCCTAAGTTCTTAGTATGGTTGGATGGGGGACAAATTGGACTATAACATCCTCAAAGGACATCCCCGTATCTCTACTAGACCCAGAGTTACGAGGCTGCAAAGTTGGGTCTAATGCATTTCCTATGGAGGGGTTTGTTTGTTTACGTTTTGCTTAAGGACTCGGCCCCTGTTTGTCGGAGCCCTAAGTTCTTAGTATGGTTGGATGGGGGACAAATTGGACTATAACATCCTCAAAGGACATCCCCGTATCTCTACTAGACCCAGAGTTACGAGGCTGCAAAGTTGGGTCTAATGCATTTCCTATGGAGGGGTTTGTTTGTTTACGTTTTGCTTAAGGACTCGGCCCCTGTTTGTCGGAGCCCTAAGTTCTTAGTATGGTTGGATGGGGGACAAATTGGACTATAACATCCTCAAAGGACATCCCCGTATCTCTACTAGACCCAGAGTTACGAGGCTGCAAAGTTGGGTCTAATGCATTTCCTATGGAGGGGTTTGTTTGTTTACGTTTTGCTTAAGGACTCGGCCCCTGTTTGTCGGAGCCCTAAGTTCTTAGTATGGTTGGATGGGGGACAAATTGGACTATAACATCCTCAAAGGACATCCCCGTATCTCTACTAGACCCAGAGTTACGAGGCTGCAAAGTTGGGTCTAATGCATTTCCTATGGAGGGGTTTGTTTGTTTACGTTTTGCTTAAGGACTCGGCCCCTGTTTGTCGGAGCCCTAAGTTCTTAGTATGGTTGGATGGGGGACAAATTGGACTATAACATCCTCAAAGGACATCCCCGTATCTCTACTAGACCCAGAGTTACGAGGCTGCAAAGTTGGGTCTAATGCATTTCCTATGGAGGGGTTTGTTTGTTTACGTTTTGCTTAAGGACTCGGCCCCTGTTTGTCGGAGCCCTAAGTTCTTAGTATGGTTGGATGGGGGACAAATTGGACTATAACATCCTCAAAGGACATCCCCGTATCTCTACTAGACCCAGAGTTACGAGGCTGCAAAGTTGGGTCTAATGCATTTCCTATGGAGGGGTTTGTTTGTTTACGTTTTGCTTAAGGACTCGGCCCCTGTTTGTCGGAGCCCTAAGTTCTTAGTATGGTTGGATGGGGGACAAATTGGACTATAACATCCTCAAAGGACATCCCCGTATCTCTACTAGACCCAGAGTTACGAGGCTGCAAAGTTGGGTCTAATGCATTTCCTATGGAGGGGTTTGTTTGTTTACGTTTTGCTTAAGGACTCGGCCCCTGTTTGTCGGAGCCCTAAGTTCTTAGTATGGTTGGATGGGGGACAAATTGGACTATAACATCCTCAAAGGACATCCCCGTATCTCTACTAGACCCAGAGTTACGAGGCTGCAAAGTTGGGTCTAATGCATTTCCTATGGAGGGGTTTGTTTGTTTACGTTTTGCTTAAGGACTCGGCCCCTGTTTGTCGGAGCCCTAAGTTCTTAGTATGGTTGGATGGGGGACAAATTGGACTATAACATCCTCAAAGGACATCCCCGTATCTCTACTAGACCCAGAGTTACGAGGCTGCAAAGTTGGGTCTAATGCATTTCCTATGGAGGGGTTTGTTTGTTTACGTTTTGCTTAAGGACTCGGCCCCTGTTTGTCGGAGCCCTAAGTTCTTAGTATGGTTGGATGGGGGACAAATTGGACTATAACATCCTCAAAGGACATCCCCGTATCTCTACTAGACCCAGAGTTACGAGGCTGCAAAGTTGGGTCTAATGCATTTCCTATGGAGGGGTTTGTTTGTTTACGTTTTGCTTAAGGACTCGGCCCCTGTTTGTCGGAGCCCTAAGTTCTTAGTATGGTTGGATGGGGGACAAATTGGACTATAACATCCTCAAAGGACATCCCCGTATCTCTACTAGACCCAGAGTTACGAGGCTGCAAAGTTGGGTCTAATGCATTTCCTATGGAGGGGTTTGTTTGTTTACGTTTTGCTTAAGGACTCGGCCCCTGTTTGTCGGAGCCCTAAGTTCTTAGTATGGTTGGATGGGGGACAAATTGGACTATAACATCCTCAAAGGACATCCCCGTATCTCTACTAGACCCAGAGTTACGAGGCTGCAAAGTTGGGTCTAATGCATTTCCTATGGAGGGGTTTGTTTGTTTACGTTTTGCTTAAGGACTCGGCCCCTGTTTGTCGGAGCCCTAAGTTCTTAGTATGGTTGGATGGGGGACAAATTGGACTATAACATCCTCAAAGGACATCCCCGTATCTCTACTAGACCCAGAGTTACGAGGCTGCAAAGTTGGGTCTAATGCATTTCCTATGGAGGGGTTTGTTTGTTTACGTTTTGCTTAAGGACTCGGCCCCTGTTTGTCGGAGCCCTAAGTTCTTAGTATGGTTGGATGGGGGACAAATTGGACTATAACATCCTCAAAGGACATCCCCGTATCTCTACTAGACCCAGAGTTACGAGGCTGCAAAGTTGGGTCTAATGCATTTCCTATGGAGGGGTTTGTTTGTTTACGTTTTGCTTAAGGACTCGGCCCCTGTTTGTCGGAGCCCTAAGTTCTTAGTATGGTTGGATGGGGGACAAATTGGACTATAACATCCTCAAAGGACATCCCCGTATCTCTACTAGACCCAGAGTTACGAGGCTGCAAAGTTGGGTCTAATGCATTTCCTATGGAGGGGTTTGTTTGTTTACGTTTTGCTTAAGGACTCGGCCCCTGTTTGTCGGAGCCCTAAGTTCTTAGTATGGTTGGATGGGGGACAAATTGGACTATAACATCCTCAAAGGACATCCCCGTATCTCTACTAGACCCAGAGTTACGAGGCTGCAAAGTTGGGTCTAATGCATTTCCTATGGAGGGGTTTGTTTGTTTACGTTTTGCTTAAGGACTCGGCCCCTGTTTGTCGGAGCCCTAAGTTCTTAGTATGGTTGGATGGGGGACAAATTGGACTATAACATCCTCAAAGGACATCCCCGTATCTCTACTAGACCCAGAGTTACGAGGCTGCAAAGTTGGGTCTAATGCATTTCCTATGGAGGGGTTTGTTTGTTTACGTTTTGCTTAAGGACTCGGCCCCTGTTTGTCGGAGCCCTAAGTTCTTAGTATGGTTGGATGGGGGACAAATTGGACTATAACATCCTCAAAGGACATCCCCGTATCTCTACTAGACCCAGAGTTACGAGGCTGCAAAGTTGGGTCTAATGCATTTCCTATGGAGGGGTTTGTTTGTTTACGTTTTGCTTAAGGACTCGGCCCCTGTTTGTCGGAGCCCTAAGTTCTTAGTATGGTTGGATGGGGGACAAATTGGACTATAACATCCTCAAAGGACATCCCCGTATCTCTACTAGACCCAGAGTTACGAGGCTGCAAAGTTGGGTCTAATGCATTTCCTATGGAGGGGTTTGTTTGTTTACGTTTTGCTTAAGGACTCGGCCCCTGTTTGTCGGAGCCCTAAGTTCTTAGTATGGTTGGATGGGGGACAAATTGGACTATAACATCCTCAAAGGACATCCCCGTATCTCTACTAGACCCAGAGTTACGAGGCTGCAAAGTTGGGTCTAATGCATTTCCTATGGAGGGGTTTGTTTGTTTACGTTTTGCTTAAGGACTCGGCCCCTGTTTGTCGGAGCCCTAAGTTCTTAGTATGGTTGGATGGGGGACAAATTGGACTATAACATCCTCAAAGGACATCCCCGTATCTCTACTAGACCCAGAGTTACGAGGCTGCAAAGTTGGGTCTAATGCATTTCCTATGGAGGGGTTTGTTTGTTTACGTTTTGCTTAAGGACTCGGCCCCTGTTTGTCGGAGCCCTAAGTTCTTAGTATGGTTGGATGGGGGACAAATTGGACTATAACATCCTCAAAGGACATCCCCGTATCTCTACTAGACCCAGAGTTACGAGGCTGCAAAGTTGGGTCTAATGCATTTCCTATGGAGGGGTTTGTTTGTTTACGTTTTGCTTAAGGACTCGGCCCCTGTTTGTCGGAGCCCTAAGTTCTTAGTATGGTTGGATGGGGGACAAATTGGACTATAACATCCTCAAAGGACATCCCCGTATCTCTACTAGACCCAGAGTTACGAGGCTGCAAAGTTGGGTCTAATGCATTTCCTATGGAGGGGTTTGTTTGTTTACGTTTTGCTTAAGGACTCGGCCCCTGTTTGTCGGAGCCCTAAGTTCTTAGTATGGTTGGATGGGGGACAAATTGGACTATAACATCCTCAAAGGACATCCCCGTATCTCTACTAGACCCAGAGTTACGAGGCTGCAAAGTTGGGTCTAATGCATTTCCTATGGAGGGGTTTGTTTGTTTACGTTTTGCTTAAGGACTCGGCCCCTGTTTGTCGGAGCCCTAAGTTCTTAGTATGGTTGGATGGGGGACAAATTGGACTATAACATCCTCAAAGGACATCCCCGTATCTCTACTAGACCCAGAGTTACGAGGCTGCAAAGTTGGGTCTAATGCATTTCCTATGGAGGGGTTTGTTTGTTTACGTTTTGCTTAAGGACTCGGCCCCTGTTTGTCGGAGCCCTAAGTTCTTAGTATGGTTGGATGGGGGACAAATTGGACTATAACATCCTCAAAGGACATCCCCGTATCTCTACTAGACCCAGAGTTACGAGGCTGCAAAGTTGGGTCTAATGCATTTCCTATGGAGGGGTTTGTTTGTTTACGTTTTGCTTAAGGACTCGGCCCCTGTTTGTCGGAGCCCTAAGTTCTTAGTATGGTTGGATGGGGGACAAATTGGACTATAACATCCTCAAAGGACATCCCCGTATCTCTACTAGACCCAGAGTTACGAGGCTGCAAAGTTGGGTCTAATGCATTTCCTATGGAGGGGTTTGTTTGTTTACGTTTTGCTTAAGGACTCGGCCCCTGTTTGTCGGAGCCCTAAGTTCTTAGTATGGTTGGATGGGGGACAAATTGGACTATAACATCCTCAAAGGACATCCCCGTATCTCTACTAGACCCAGAGTTACGAGGCTGCAAAGTTGGGTCTAATGCATTTCCTATGGAGGGGTTTGTTTGTTTACGTTTTGCTTAAGGACTCGGCCCCTGTTTGTCGGAGCCCTAAGTTCTTAGTATGGTTGGATGGGGGACAAATTGGACTATAACATCCTCAAAGGACATCCCCGTATCTCTACTAGACCCAGAGTTACGAGGCTGCAAAGTTGGGTCTAATGCATTTCCTATGGAGGGGTTTGTTTGTTTACGTTTTGCTTAAGGACTCGGCCCCTGTTTGTCGGAGCCCTAAGTTTTTAGTATGGTTGGATGGGGGACAAATTGGACTATAACATCCTCAAAGGACATCCCCGTATCTCTACTAGAACCAGAGTTATAGGCTCCAAAATTGGGTGTGACGCTATTCTTATGACATGTTTTGACATTTTGCTTAATATCTCGGTCCCTGTTTGTTATAGCCCTAAGTTTTTAGTATGGTTGGATGGGGGACAAATTTGACTATAACATACTCAAAGGATATCCCCGTATCTCTAGCAGAAACAGAGTTACGAGCTTCTAAAAAATAGTGTAATGTTAATCCTATGGAGGGTATGTTCACGAACATTTTGCTTAAGTACTCGACCCCTGTTTGACGCAAATTTCCCCGATGTTCCTGAATTTTACTAAAAATTTGAAATTTCCCTGAATTTTAAATGAGGTTTTTGTCAACTATTTATTTCCCTGATTTTTGCAGGTTTGTATGAACCCTGAACAATAACGACGCGGGTACTTAGGATGACGGGAGAAGGAACAATTGTGACGCGGGTACTTACGAATTCCGGATGGAAGAACTTGCAAATAAGATTGGTTCTTATTGGCGGCTCTGACACTATCAGCGGCTTGATCACTGTGAGCATTGTGAGGCGGAACTCGCGGCGACTCGTTTTCAGGGCCGGGTGAACTAAGCTGGGTTAAATCGGCTGAAGGTGGAGGCGTGGTTATGATATTATTGGGGTATTCTAATAGGAGTTGGACCACGGCGGTATGTCCACCCTTTGACGCTTCAATCAACATTGTAGAGTTGTCCTGAGGAATTACAATGACCATAACCGGTTTTATAAGGCCAGCTAATACAATTAGGAATGGCGAGAGAGGAATGTAATAATCACCTTTAGCTTATGAGTAGGATCAGCACCGTGGGCTAAAAGTAACTCGACAACAGCCAGATGTCCACCAGCGCAGGCCAATGAGAGAGGATTATGGTCATTATTGGTGGTCATCTTATTGACGTTAGCGCCTCGGCTGATTAAGAACTGCACGGTACAAAGATGTCCAGCCCGCGCGGCCTTCATCAGAGGCGTTCGCCCTCCTTCCGATTCGTGCTCCAACTCGGCTCCGGCTTCCAATAAAATGTCCACGACATCCGTATGTCCATTCTCGCAGGCGTAGGTTAGGGCCGTGTCTCCGGTAGCGGTTGTCGCGTTGACATTGGCGCCAGCGTTAATCAAATACTTGACTAACTCTAGATGTCCTTCTTGAGAAGCTTCCATCAAGGGGGTACTGGCGCCAAGCTCTATGTCCGCCACGGCTTTAATTAGGAAGTCGGCTACCTCGAGAAATCCGCCGCAACACGCCAGGGTTAAGGCGGTTTCCTGGGTTTCTTCGGTTTGGGCGTTGATATCGGCGCCTTGACTTAGAAGTAACGCCACCATTTCCTCGTGTCCTTCTCGAGCGGCTTCCATTAAAGGGGTATAACCTTCGTCATTCACCTCTTCAATGTTGGCTCCGCGTTCTAAAAGGAGCATGGCCAACTCGAGATGACCTCCGCAAGCGGCCAAGGTCAAAGGGGACTCGAAACTATCGGCGGGCATGTTGACTTGCGCCCCCGAATCGAGGAGAAGGCGAGCTACTTCAACGTGTCCATCCATGGAAGCTTCCATCAAGGCCGTGTGCATTTCGTCAGTCTTATGTTCTTGGTCGGCTCCAGCTTCCAACAGGAAACGAACCATTTCTAGATGACCTAATTATTTTTTGGGGACGGGTTAATTACAATTAGAACCTTACGCGATTGTAATTGAGCGTGGATAAACATCGAATACAAAAATTTGCCAGCAAAACATAAAATGATCATGGTAAACGCGGGTACACATTGGTCATCAATATTTCCATGTACAAAAAACTTTTACACATAATATTTAGTTTCAAAAGTCAAGAATTCGTACTTTTAGTCAAACAATTCTTAAAACAAATCATATTCAAATATTCAAAACAATTAAAACCTTTGAATTGGTAAGAGATCAAAATATAGTTGTTAAGTACTTAAGTGTACTTCTTATACCTTCCGATTGCGATGTCCAACAATATTAAAATTCAACACTACAAACATTACTTTATTCTTTAAGTGTAATTTAAAACCATTATCGTCGCGGACCCCATAAACCCAGATAACTTAAAAAAAATACCGGCTAAAACAAATTACAGTTGTAAGTACTTAAGTGTACTTCTTTACCTTCCGATTGTGATGTCCAACAATATTAAAATTCAACACTACAAACATTACTTTATTCTTAAGTGTAATTTAAAACCATTATTGTCGCGGACCCCATAAACCCAGATAACTTAAAAAATACCGGACAAAACAAATTACAGTTGTAAGTACTTAAGTGTACTTCTTTTACCTTCCGATTGTGATGTCCAACAATATTAAAATTCAACACTACAAACATTACTTTATTCTTAAGTGTAATTTAAAACCATTATTGTCGCGGACCCCATAAACCCAGATAACTTAAAAAAAAAGTACCGGACAAAACGAATTCTTTCAAACTTATATAACTACGATTTCACTGGGGACAAGTACTTGACACACTATGGTAAATGCACTGTCAACGGTAGGTAATGAAAGAGCGGACGTACCTTTGTAACAGGCTAGTGTGAGAGCGCTTTCTTTGAATTCATTAGAATGGGTGTTTATGCTGACACCGTGCTCAACTAGAATTCGGGCAACTTCGACGTGTCCGGCGGACGCGGCTTCCATTAAGGGTGTATGGCCATTCTCGTTATGATCTTCAACATTGGCGCCGCCTTCTAGCAATAAATGAACTATCTCACTAAAGCCACCCGCGCATGCAAACATTAGGGGAGTATTGCCTAAAAGAACGACAAAAACCATCTTTTTAGATTAGTTATCGGACGGAGCTGATTGGATCGTGAGATTATTTCTTTTCAAAAAGAAGAAAAATCAAAAGGTGGATTAATATTGTTAGTTTTGGCGTGTGTTCACCTTGAGCCGTTTGAGCGTTAACGTCGGCCCCGTGAGCTAGAAGGAGTCGAACTATTTCCACGTGACCGGCGCTCGAAGCTTCCATTAAGGGGGTCGTGTCTTTTAGACCTCTGTCTTCCACATTCGCGTGAGTCGCCAGCAAAAGCTATAGAATGGGTTAATTTATGTTGCAACATTTTTTGTTTCTTTCTTTGTACGTTTTTCTTTACAAAAATATTATGGTCTTTTAAAACAATACAAAATTTGACTTTGGTAACAAACATTTACAAATGAAAAACAATATCTTGACTGAAAAGCTAACTTCTACGATAGTGACCTTCAATTCTTTCAGGTGTTGCAATTACCTGAGCGAGCTCAAAAAATCCGGAAGAACAAGCTAATGAAAGCAAGCTTTCTCCCTCCTCCGTTATTTCGTTGACATTTCTACCTTCCTCTAAAAGACGTTTGACTGTTCCAATATCTCCATCAATGCAGGCCTCCGCTAAACTTCTACCGGTGCTAAAATTAAATCGTGCAATACAACAAGTTCAGTCTCCTCAGGCTTTCAACAACTTTTAGTATCAATTTCCCAAAATTTTCCAGCGTTTTTCCCCATACATTTCCAGCGTTTTTCCCCGTACATTTCTCAGAGTTTTCCAGCGTTTTTCCCATACATTTCTGAGTTTTCCAGCGTTTTCCCCATACATTTCTCAGAGTTTTCCAGCGTTTTCCCCATACATTTCTCAGAGTTTTCCAGCGTTTTCCCCATACATTTCTCAGAGTTTTCCAGCGTTTTCCCCATACATTTCTCAGAGTTTTCCAGCGTTTTCCCCATACATTTCTCAGAGTTTTCCAGCGTTTTTTCCCATACATTTCTCAGAGTTTTCCAGCGTTTTCCCATATAATTCCCAGAGTTTCTACATACATTTCTCAGTTTTTCAGCGTTTTTCCCATATAATTCCCAGAGTTTCTCCATACATTTCTCAGAGTTTTGCCCATATATTTCCCGAATTTTCCAAGGGTTTTTCCCCCATATATTTCCCGAGTTTTGAAGGGTTTTTCCCACGTACATTTCCCAGAGTTTTCCAGGGGGTTTTCCCCCTAGATTTCTCCAGGGTTTTCCCCCATAGATTTCCCTGAGTTTACCAGGGTTTTTCCCCCATTTATTACCCGAGTTTTCCAGGGTTTTCCCCCCATTTATTACCCGAGTTTTGAAGGGTTTTTCCCACATAGATTTCCCCGAGTTTTGAAGGGTTTTTCCCACATAGATTTCCCTGAGTTTTATAGGGTTTTCCTCCATAGATTTATCCAGGGTTTTCCCCCATAGATTTATCCAGGGTTTTCCCCCATAGATTTATCCAGGGTTTCCCCCATAGATTTAGCCAGGATTTTCCCCCATAGATTTAGCCAGGGTTTTCCCCCATAGATTTAGCCAGGGTTTTCCCCCATAGATTTAGCCAGGGTTTTCCCCCATAGATTTATCCAGGGTTTTCCCCCATAGATTTATCCAGGGTTTTCCCCATAGATTTAGCCAGGGTTTTCCCCCATAGATTTATCCAGGGTTTTCCCCCATAGATTTATCCAGGGTTTTCCCCCATAGATTTATCCAGGGTTTTCCCCCATAGATTTATCCAGGGTTTTCCCCCATAGATTTATCCAGGGTTTTCCCCCATAGATTTATCCAGGGTTTTCCCCCATAGATTTATCCAGGGTTTTCCCCCATAGATTTATCCAGGGTTTTCCCCCATAGATTTATCCAGGGTTTTCCCCCATAGATTTATCCAGGGTTTTCCCCCATAGATTTATCCAGGGTTATTCCATGGAGAAATAACAATAGGATTTTTTATAGTTGAAGTAACCCCTTCAGAACAAACTTAATCAAACCTCACAAATTTCCCTGAATTTGACTAAAAATTCTAAATTCCCCAGAGTTCTTTGTCAGGTATTCCTTTCCCTGAGTTTTCCATGTTTGTAAGCACCCCATCCACCCCCCTTTGCTAATTTTTCGATTTTGAAAGATCAGATTCATATCCTACTTTTCTTCGTGAGAACCAACATCAGATGACCTCATCCTGGTCAAAGCAGCAGCCGCTTCATCCAGGGCACAGCTTACTGATGATGTCAATCTTCTTAGAACCTCAGGATCCGCTGACATTAAAATAATAACAATTTTGAATATTTCATTTTTGACACTATGTGTGTACAAAATATGAACATTCTTTTATTTCTACATTTCAGTAAAACTCATTTACTTCTTTTAATTATCAAGGTTTATCAAATTCAAAACATTTATTTTGATTAATTCAAAATTGCTTAATGAACAAATAACTCTTATCTAAAACTGTGTAGACTTATAATGATTTAAATTCAAAGTTTTAAGATTAGAGAGAGAAAAAGAAAAAAGGCTTACATGATGTTTGTAACAGGGAACTTCTAAGCTGCTCACCAGTAGCAGCTAGTAAAGCTTCCAATCTGGCTTGCGTTTCTGGATCTACACTTTGCAAATCCGGACTATCCATGTCTTCAGCAGAGAGCAAAAACTTGGAAGTGTCAAGTGTCGGTTCGTCGTCTAAATCCGCTTGATCCAAGATGAACGATTCGACCTTTCATGACAAAGAAACACACCATTGAAGTAACACTTAATATAATTTAATTAGAAAATTATTAGGTTTAACCAATTTAAGCCTTTATCCATTTTATTCTTTTAAAAGACTGCTAATTAATGGTCTACATTTTAATTTAACATTTAATAAACCTAATTAGTGATAATGTCCAACCTTAACATTCAATATGATAGACCATCATCCTTAAAAAGGCTTAGGCTTTAATATATACAATAAAATACCAAACATGTACTTAAGCCTAAATGATAAGATTAAAGAAAGTTCAAAACAGATTGGGGTTAAAAAACTTGAAATACGCTAATAACTTATTATAAGTTAATGAAGATCAACAAAATTACGTACAAGGAAACTACAAAAAACAATAAATAATAGAATACAATAGTTCTTTTGTTATGTACAGGGGGAAAAAAATTGAAATATATGTTCTGATGCCCTTAAAAGTTTGGGGGATACTTAAGTAACGTCATTAGGTTAATTAATAATTGTAAATCGTTCGCCTAAGACTTCTCGGTCTTTATATAATTAGTTTTAAAAAATTAGGCCTAAGTGTACGAAAAAATTAGGCGTATCCTAGGCCTAGGTTCCTAAGGTTCTATTATTTTCGTCATTTCGACGATTTCGTACGATCGTATCTGACCCTAAGGCCTTGGTTTCGGAAAAACCAGTCTTAAAACGTATACGAAGACGCGAATATATACAAATCCGTTGGTTTTTTTGGATATTTCGTAATTAGGGGACGGTTGAAAGGGATTCGGGGATTAAAAATCAAGCTACGGAAATAATTTACCTCTGAACAATCATCGTCGCTATCTGATAATTCATTTAAATAATTTGTTAAGCCTTGTCCAGCTTGGTTTCCCCTGACGGGTGATGAGTCCCGACCTCGAGGCGAACTTTGGTTGTCTTCGTTTTCGCGAAGCTTTTCAGCAACATTGTTGGATACATTCTGCATCTTCGCGCACCGCGTTTAATTAAATGAAACTAGCTTAATTGGGATTATTATTAGTAACTACATAAAGAATATTGAATATAATTAACACTGAAAACAGGCCCGAGTCGCCTGGGTCGCCATAGTTTTTAGCCTTTCCGCGGATTAGGGCCGGACATAAGCCCAAAGAGGCCGAACCGAGTCTAGAATTTTTATGGCTATTGATGTATTACGTCTCCAAATTGATTCCACTTCATACGCGTTGCGCTATAAACTAGAAATATTAAACGTAATTTTAATTAACAGGTAAACGAACCTTTGAGTTTAAAAGCAATCAAAATATAATTTACTTATGTTCAGTCCCGCTTAAAAAAAGGGGACGAGAAACAAACAGTAGTTTCCGGTCATTAGATAATAGTAAAGAAAATTATTTTAAAAGAGCATAATTATGTGCCTAAAAGCGAAAACATATTTAAAATATGACAGTAATTTTCTAAACTTACAGTTTGAATTTTTCGCTTAAAGATTTACATAGTTATTATTCATAAATAGTTTTGTTTGGCAACACCGGATGTCAGCCACCACGTGTTCCATACATGTTCACCAAGGAGGGTTGAGACACTCGAGAGAGAATGTATTATCACTCCTTGTCCTTAAGCTTTTGGAACAACACACACCGCGAATTTCAAATTTCGAAATCAGAAACAAGTTTCGAAAACAATCAATTTTAATACAAATACCTACATAACTTTGGACTTTAATTATTTTTTTACAATTAAGGTACTTAAAAATGAGTGATGATGATAAATTCGATGAAATTTGTTTACTGAAAACTAAGTTCAACTTATAAGTAAATGAATTTGACCCCGATCAGTGTTATTTTGCATTTTCATAAGTTTAGGAACGATATCATCCCAAAATAAACACTTTGACTTTCTTAAAAAGCTTCCGGTTGCGCTCGTATTGGGTGCTAAGACCAAAAACTCTTCATTCTCTAAAGTATGAACGGGCCACTGAATGTCTTGCTTATCTCCATTAGGCGCCATAGTTGGGTTTCTTAATTAAATTTATAAGGTTAAAAATAATTAAAATAAACATTAGGAATTATTAAACATTATTGTACCCTGATTTTATAAAGTTTCCCCAGTAGGTCATGATCCGTTCGGAGAATGTCCGTTCTTCTAAAGAATACTTTTCGGAAGGTTTTCTAACTTTTCCAAAAACATGCATCAACTCTATTCCATGATGGGCTCCAATCCATTCGGGAACCCCGTATCTTTCCCATAATTCCTTTGGACGATGTACGTAATAGTACTTGTAAACCTTGTTACCGGATTTAACTAGGGATCTTTCAAATATCGCCGAGGGACAAGTGAAAATAGAGTCCGTACCAATCATAATCGCTCTGAAAATTACAAACATTTTTAGTTTTAAGCCTTGGCTTTTAAAACTAGATAGTTTACCTTAAAGCTGGATTGTTGTACTCCACTCGATTGCCACCGTATCCATACAGAGTTCTGATGACTTCATTGGACAATCCATGCATGCCGAAGAACTCTTCCATGATGAATTTAATTTGATCCCAAGAAGCTTTAACATCCGGTCGAGTAAGGATAAAGTTCAAAGGGTAAAACGCCGCCAAAAACAAGGAACTTTCATCTTTATCAATTCCGGATATGACGTCCTTTTTAACGGTCTTCATGAACGTTGAATTGTTGATCAAATTCATAGGATTGGTTTTGATGAACTGGCCATCAATAACTGGTCGAAATATATAGACCTGATCGTAACCAAATTGCGGTTGATCGTCTAACAAATCAAAGGCGTCTTTGGAGTTTAAACATTCCACGACGGCACTGATGTTGTTCATTTTATTGGAACAACCAACGTTGCTAGCCAGTTCCAAACTTCTTCGATACACCACGTCTTTATCTTCTGTTGCGAAGGCGCAGTTAGGAGAGCCACTTTGAAGAATAGCTCTCTGGAAGTACGGTTGACTCTCGGGCGACAGCATATGGAAGCCGACCGAACTAGCCCCCGCGCTGAAACCGGCCAATGTCACTTGGCCGGGGTCACCCCCAAAAGCCTCGATGTTCTCCCGGACCCATTTAAGTACCATGACCTAGTATAGTTGAAAAGTCAAGTCAAGTTTAGGAATTAAGGGTTTAGAAAAAGTGGAAACATACTTGGTCCATTAAACCAACGTTTCCGGGAGCGTCTGGATGGTCCAAATATAAAAATCCGAAAAAATTCAAACGATAGTTGAAGAGGACTGTGATGACGTCAGTTTCCGCGGTAAACGTCACGCCATCTTGAAGTCCAAATGAGGTTGAACCCCGGGCGTAACCACCACCGTATATCCATATCACAACGGGAGTTTTTGGTTTGACATTCTACGGTAATACAGTTTAAAATAGGCAAACAAGTTGGAGAAATATTTCAACTTACTTCCGGTACGTAAACTTCCAAGTACAAACAATCTTCAGACGGTTTCTGATCATCGGGTGGGAAAAAGTTCATCAAATGATCATTTAAGCGAAATGGAAGCCTTTTCTGGACGCAAAAGGGCTTCAACTCTTTGGCATCCAGAACACCATCCCAAGCCTTCGTTTCTAGCGGGGGTTTGAACCTTAGGTTGCCCACAGGCGGCTGGGCATAAGGGATACCCAGAAAGGCTCGCACCATTTTCCCGGAAATTGGTGACTCCTTCCAAACACCTCGGACACGTCCATTTTTCAGAGTCACCGTCGGTTCATCTCGTACAACAGGATTCGCGTAAGTAAACGTGGTGGTTACGAACAGCGCGACAGTACAAATGAAAACCAGTAGTTGTCCAGACATTATCCGGAATGTAAGACCTATGGCGAAGGAGGTTGAATGAAACTGAAACTTAATTATTGACTGTGTTATCGTAATATTAAGGTTAATATTACGAGTTTCACCCTCAAAAACATTTGCCCCCATTTCCGAAAAATTTACAGGCTGATATTCAATACCTCCGGGCTAACTATAGAGAATGCGATTCAACTTTCATTTCGCAAGGAATAGATACTTAAACGGTTTAACTTAACAACAAAATAACAAACCTATTTTAAATTTTCATCAAATCATAACTCAATTACCGAAACAAATTCTATGATATCGCATTAAATTAAATTTTCCATAACTGCAATTTAATTTCGAATTTAATGGAACATTTTTGGTTATTTTGGTCGCGCGTTTTAGTACCCCTTTAAAATGAATAGCGATTATATGACGCTATGTTTTGTCATGGTAAAACAACTTGTGTCAAGTTTTCTTTCCAGAATTATAGTTAAAAAGCTTCCCCGAATTTTCCTTGTTATATCATTTGCCAAGTTTTGAATAATAATTAAATTTTTTTTACTCGGAAATTTAGAATAGAGTGTCAATAACAGCGAATGTTAATTAGCATTATGTTTACGATCTTCCCGGCACATTAAGAATTTTAATTAATTTTTTATTTCAAACGACCTTTAAGACGTGATTGTAAGCGAGCCAGTTTTTAATTAATTTACGTAATTTCTATAATACTAATGGCTGCATTAAAATCACTTATGGCGGAATAATTTTCCTTAACAAGGTATGATTAAATAAAATTTAAAACGAATGTCTCGTACATGTCTATTTGCGCTCAAGTTTAATTTTAATAACCTTGGCAATGGCAATTTATTCCAATGGCAAAATTCCAGAGTTGAAAACCAGCATTTGTAGTGCGAGTCTCTTTTCTAAAAACTTCATTTTAATTGGTTTTAATTTAATTTTAATATACCAATTCTTTTATAAATAACGCGGTTAAGTCCAGGGGTAATTATTCACACCTAATTATTAACTAATTAATTAAGTCTCGAATCGTCACTAATTAATTAGTAATTTACTCAGCATTCTCTTATTTTTCCCCAAAATAAGAATCTCTAAAAAATTAAAAGAAGAGCCTTAACACTAAGACTAAGTACTCACCAAGAAGAAATCCAAAATTAAACTGTCTTCAAAATCGGGATAAAAAAATTAAAAATCGAAATTAGTAACCTTGGAATGAATTTCATCGCTTCCCCCCCCCAAGCCAATTTTCCCCTTAATTTTCAATTCCGAACACGAATATATACGCAAGCAAGAATTAAGCAATGATAAAATTGGAGAATGCCTCATCTTTACCCAATAGTTACTTAATGATAAATAAGTATTGAAGGGTTGTTTCAAATCAATACCGGAGCATTACTTAGCATAAGGTATCAAGGATAAGTATGCCACTTTACGTTGCGGTAATACTAAATTTCTCAATGACGGGTTGTTTAAGTGTTGGCAAGTTTGTAGGCCATATAACTCCTTGGTTTTTATACCTATTGGCTCACCACCAAATTACGTACTCGGAAACACGTCATGTGAGAAATATTACGTAAGGAATCACTCCGCAACTTACTAGTTCGTATAAACTTTCGAAAGATTTATATTAACTTATGATGTGTTGGCGATGGTAGGTCTATACACTCTTTTTTTAAACCAAGGTCCATTAGCAACTATTCTAGAACCGTAATTTGCAGTTGGTAATAACACTAATTACAAACTGGCAAGGTTAGAAAATTTGGAACTAAATGATTTTCCCTATAAAAATTCATTTGGATTACTCGTATTCACGCACGCTTGACAGTGAGGCGAAAGTAAAGGCGAACTAATCCACAATGTTAAACGTCGTAGATACAAAAGTAGTTTTACTCAAACACGGTTGAAATAATGGCGCCAGTCTCCCGGTTTGATACACTTTCGTAAGTTGGTTTGTGTCTTACATCTTAAACCAGTTCTTCTATGGAAATTGGCGTTATCTATTAGAGTTTAGGCGCGAATTTAAAGGTTGCAACAGAGACCTCGTGACGTGAATTGACGAATCAGTAGTAGCTCGTTTGGTTTTTAAATTTAATCAAGTTGAAGAATTAATATGAAGAAGGAATTTGGTGAAAGCGAAAGTTAAAGATGTTCAATGTAAGGGGAAACTATAGTGAAAATTAAAGAAGAATTTATAGAACCATAGAACGTAATTTGTGACCTTGGGATTATGTTAAATTAAATTGTCCCAAATTCAACTTATTTAAATGATAAAATGTTGATAATTTTTTATAAATTAAATAAAACTAAATAGACGGAAATGTTTCTCGGGTATTTTGGAATGTTGTAACAAAGTTATGAAAAGTTTCTCTTATAGACAAGGACACGAGGACATTTGTCATTGTAAGATACAAACTTACTTGTGCGATATTTTACTTATGACTTAGAGGAAATGAAGATGATGATAATTTCGATTTTCGATACACGCATATCCTCTTCGGCGGTTAAAAACTGTTTTTACTATTTCATAGTCAGCAGCCAATTTTATTGGTTTTTTTCCCGCTGAAAATGCGTGAAAACAATACGTCATAAACTTTAAACCAAAAATAAATTTAAATAATAATATTTTAATATTATAATTCTTAATGATGGTTATCAAACACCAGACATACGCAACTAGAAGTGTGATAAAAAGCCACGATGTTCCGAGCCTAAATCACTTCAATGTACGTACTTCCGGTTAAGAGTATAATGAATCGTATTGAAGTTATACAACTCCATACATAACAAAGTCATAAATTAACAGATTAACAGACATCACTCGCGGCTGGACACGGTCGTAAAAGTTGACAAATATTAATAGAAAAACCCGTTTGTTTTTCTAATGATAAGTTAAAATGTTTTAGTATATTTTAACTATCTTTTCTATCAAGGTTATAATGCCGTAACAATTTTATCGAATGCCATAAACATTTCGCTAAATTCAATACTTACCAAATAGGCCTAGAGGGATAAAGGTTTTTATAAAGGTTCCCCATGTTCATTGTACCACGTGATTGTAAGAAATGCCGGGTGATTTTGTTCATATAAATATTGTATGAGTACATTAAGGCGCTCGGCACAGTCGCCTACGTATTTCTCGGGGCCTTCAATTCTTGGTTTTTTTGAATTATGGTCGCATATTTTACTATTTATGCTTTTAAAAATCTGCCCTTGAAAAATCGGCTACGACATTAACCCCCTCCTTAGGTTGTTGAATTTTAATTAATTTCGGAATAATATTTTTCCAAAAATTGCATTTTTTCGCTTTTAGAAAATGTCCGACAGCCGAGCTTCCCGGCGCCAAAACTAAATACTCTTGATGCTCCATCGTGAACCGCGGCCACACGATGTCCGTGTTGACGTCATTGGGGTCGCTAGAAAGTTAATGATTAGGCCCGATTTGGACTAATTTAAGATAACGTGAGGTTTACCCTGTTTTGGCGAAATTTCCCCAGTAGTTCATGACCCTTTTCGTGAAGGTCCTTTCTTCCTCCGTACAAGAATACTCCGGGTCTAAGGTTTTGCCGAAGATGTAAATCATTTCGTGTCCGTGATGTACTCCCATCCAGTCAGGCAACTTCAACCCGCGCTGTCTATGAGTGAAGAAGTACTTGAAGACCTTGCGTCCTCGAGAAGCGTAAATTTCCTCAACGTCCGATAATGGGCAATCGAAACTACTATCGCTACATATACTAAGAGTGATGTCTCTGGCGCTGAAAGGGTCATTCTTTGAGGACGGAGCTTCGTACAGAGCTCTGGCCACATCGGCACTCACGCCCGACATTCCGAAGAACTCCGCGGCGATTTCGTAATAGTCATCTATACTCGTTTTCATCCCGGACCGAAATTGAAATACTAACGGGTAAAATGATATTAAGAACATCGATGACTCGTCTTTAACGGTTCCGATAAGTACATCCGCCTCTTGAGTCTGGTTAACCTTTTCCAGTAACCTCAAAGGATGGTCCGTGATGAATTTGCCATCTACAACAGGCCGGTAAATATAAACGTGATCGTAACCCAATTGCGGTTCGTTTTCAATCAGATCGTGAGGATCCTTCTTCCGAAGACAACTGATCATATCCCTAACCTTCTTGGGGTCATTGGGGCAACCGACGTTACTGGCCAGTTCGGCCGCCGCGTCGAACATAACCGACCGCCTCTCCATCGCGAAACTGGCGTGTGGCGCTCCGCTTTGCATAATGGCGCGATTAAAAAGTCCTCGACTCTCGGGAAGGATAAGATGGTAGCCAACACTGGCCGAACCCGCGCTCTGACCCGATATGGTAATGGACTCGGGGTCGCCTCCGAAATTAGCGATGTTTTTCTTGACCCATTTTAAAGCCATGACCTGATCCATGAGTCCCATGTTTCCGGGAGATTCGGGGTGGTCCAGGTAAAGGAAGCCGAATGCCGCGACACGGTAGTTGAAGGTGACGACAATCAGGTTTTGTTCGGTGGCTAGGGTTGACGGTTTGTAGATCGGAGTGTCCGCGCTTCCTCTGCCAAAACCACCACCGTATATCCAAACGAAGACTGATGCTTTTTCAGTGATATTCTACAAATTAGTTTCGAAAAAATTAGCCTAATTTTGATGAGCTATTTCTTCATGGAAATCCACGTTACAGTTTCAGGGTTCGGACTGAAAATCCCTGACATATGCAGGTTATCCCTGACCATTTTAAGCAAGTGTTTACCAGAGTCCACTTCACGGTCATACCTGCAGCCCACATTTAGCATTGCTCGAAGCAATCATGGTTTGATATACCAAACAAAATCCCCAACTTATCCCTGACTTTTTCCCCTAATTTTCCAAATCCCAGCCTTATCCAGAAATTATAGCTTTGAAATGGGGGTTTAAAATCCTCAACAAAAATGATAAAACGCAATTACTTACTTCTGGAACGAATACATTAATTCGTAAACAATCCTCGGTAGGTTTCATAGCTGGGAAAAATAGTGACAAATAAGGGTCACGCGCTCCGAACGGGAACTTCTTCTGGAAACAACCGGGTTTCTGTTCGGTGGCGTCTAAAATACCATCCCAATTAGCGTGAGGTACCGGCGGTTTGTACCGTAACTTATCCAAGGGAGGCGTGGCGTAGGGTATACCGTAAAAACTTTGTAATGGTTTCCCGAAAATGGATTTTTCCCAAACACCGCGAATTAATCCGTTTTCTATCTGGACCACTGGCGAGTTTTCGTTCACAATAGCGCCGGTACAGAATCGAATCGATTGAAATACCAACGAAATAAGAACCAGAACTCGCTGATAACGATACATTTTATTCCGTCGCGGTATACCCAAAAAACCGAGGAACCCAAACTCGTCCTCAGCTCGCAAACCTGTGGGGAAAAATTCGGCGGGCCAATCTGTATTTATAACTTTCTTTAAGAGAGACCTTGATCCTTTGCTAAAGACATTGGCGGAGGATTTTCGATAACCATTTAGTAAGTAGCGAAATTATTCCTACAAGGATAAGGGGGAGGTAGCTAAGATATAGAAGACAATATTATTAAAGTGGTGGTAACAGGGGTCATACAACTTTTGAAAAAAAATTTCCCTGAGATTTCCAGGTTTTCCCCCGTATATGGAGTATCCAATGGAGCAAATGTTAACCAAGGATGGGGGGACAAATTGGACTATAACATACTCAAAGGACATCCCCGTATCTCTAGTAAAACCAGAGTTATGAACCCCAAAGTTGAGTGTAATGTTATCCTATGAACATTTTGCTTAACTCGGCCCCTGTTTGACGCAGATTTCCCGGATTTTTAGTAAAAATCTA
>JAEQBA010001658.1:0-159303 GCA_019434445.1 Phalangium opilio
ATATAATAATACTCAAGTTTTAAGGCCAGTTATTCCGCGAGGCAAGCGAGGTTAGCATTATATTCCAAACTAGTCCCATTTCCCCTTTCCCCTCGCTCCAAAACCTTACCTAAATAAGAAACAAGATGACCAAAGTCGAAGCATTATCTCACCAAAACTACCTCTATCTATCAGACGAGTTACGGGAATTTATAGAACTACAACATCCACTACTACTACAGATAATGTCAAATTAATACCTTCACCCAAATACCTTTTTGAGTGAAGCTAAAATGGAAGAGTGGTCAAGAAGCATAAAAATTTAAGGGAGAACTAGCTAGGAAGCTAAGGCGATAGAATACGGAGAGTCAGCGAAATTTACCCGCAAAATGACCCCTACTTTACTTTCCAGGGTATAGAAGTTATAAAAAAATAAAATGACCTTATTTTAGATTTTATTCCAAACCCGTGGTTTAGGCTAACCCTTAAAATAGGTCAGATTGTGTAGGAGATTATGGGCTGGGTTCAATAAGGTTGTAAAGTTTCTAGTTGGGTCGATTTTGAAGTGCGGATCTGCACATTTTTAAATCATAATTAATTTATGCACAGCGAAATTCGTTAAATCACGGTTCACAAAAACCTTCTATAAAAATAATTTTAAAACTTGATTGAAATTGTATTAAAAATCAAAAGACCCGCGAAAACTCAGCTACAAAACTTTCCTAAGTCCAAGAAGAAGAAAATCAATATATAGTACCCAAATAAACACCCAGATGTCGCCGGGGTAGCGATAAAATTTGGATTTTAAAACCATCCGCAACACTTTTTTTTAGATTTCGATTTTTAAAAAGTTTTAAACTTTTTCCCGCGCTCTTCTTTCACGCGGGAGTTGGCGGGGTCTTATTCCCACCTACGTTATAGGTAGGTTTTAGGCCTATAAAAATTAGGCTTGACGCCGAATCCGAATATCCCCTTATCCTTAATCACTCGGTGAAATAAAACGCGCGCAAATGATCCAGAATTATCCGGATTGGTAAACAAGGGCGCTGGGTAAGAAAACGGATCTATTTGTTGGATAATACTTTGACCTTCCTAGCTCCATCCAGCTTATTGTTAAAGAGATTTTTTTTCTTTCTTTCTTCCTTCTCTAGGTTGCTTCTGGATGATGGAAGAATAGAGAAATATGCTGGAGAAAGAAGGACAGGGGGGGGGGGCAAAAACAATCGTAGAATCTTCCGCCTTTTCTCTCTTCATCTGCTTCTGACGTTCGGAGCCTCATTAGTAAGGATAGAATCGCGCCCCTGATGAAGGAGAACGCTTCTTCTCATCGCTACACTGGCTACACTACACCTCCTTCGCGGTATATAACCAAAACCCACTAGTTATGCTAGCATAGCCAAAGAATAACGTTTGTAGTAGATGGAATAGTTTAGAAAATTGTTTGGGCACCTTACAGCTAATTTTCTGTGGGTTTACTGGTTATGTCGACGACACACATGGCGCGTTCAGTGCACATACCCGGGTTCCCTCGCTGAACGGCAGTGAACGCCGTCAACAATACGCCCTACTATTTTCCTTCGGAAACACGAAAATGCGAAACAGTACAAATTTACCTTGGAGGATTTTACTAATCAACTTTAGACTAGTGACGGTAGAAAGGGGTGTAGACTGTGTATCCCTCCCTCTGGTCGCGCTCTTGCAGGTGGGGATACTGTACGCGACCAGTAGGGGGATGACACTGAGCTAAGAGATAGAAGGGTATGACTTTTGCATACGTAGTGCTGCCATTACTCTATGGATCGTGAAGAATGTAGACTACGTTGTCAGTTGAGCTAGAGTTTAGGTTATATACGCTTACCGGGTTAATTAAGGTCGTAACCGTCTCACCTAGCAAGGGCGAACGTACGCAACTTGGCGTGGGAGTTAACGGGTATAGGGTGCTCTTATCTATCATAATCAAACAGATGAGGATACTCCTCCCCCTTAACAGAGATCCGCTCAATAACTTAATGAGGCCTTCGCTTCCTTTTAACCTAATGGACTATGTTTATAAGAGTCTACGAGAACCCTGGCGAGAAAAACGGCAAAAAAAGAGAGAAGAGAGGGAAGGGGGGTGGTACATGGGAGATCTGCTAAGAAAAAACGGAAACCCGTTGGAGGAAGCGGCCTTTTATCGCCGGTAAACACGCGTCTTATACTTATGTACTGTACCCCATACCACATCGCAACTGTACTCTTATATCTAACAGCTCGGTTCGTACCCCCGCGCCGCCAATAGAAAAAAAGTGTATAACTAGGCCTAAGAGATAGGCTCAATCAGTAGTGGTACTAGCCAGAGAAATAATACCAACAAGAAAGAAAAGAAGAAAAAAAAACGGGGTTATAGCACTCACCATTTCTCGAGACCGTGGAAAGAAACTTCCTCTTTTGTTCCTTCACTGCGCAAGAAAAAAAAAATAGAAAATAATAAATAAATAAATAACAAATAATAAGAAACAATGAGCAACTCAATCGCTAATATTAGGCATCGTTTAACAACACAAAAAAGAAATCGGTTTTACTACTACTCCAGAGTGGTCCCCAAAAGAGTTTCTGAACAGTGGACAATGATATACTACGACTAATTCTCGGCGTTTGACCAGTTTATCTAATTTATTTATGAAACAAACATTTAATTGTCTTAGAGTGCATCTCTTTATCACTATAAGAGACGAAAGCATTTCGAGGTAGAGTAAATAAACATTGTTATAATAAGTTATCCGTGGAAGATGGGGGGCCAGTTAATGCGTGTGGAAGATGAGGGGATGATAACGGTCAGAACTTGGGAACTTGGAATGCGCGGGAGCAAGATGATTTGGACTCTTGGAGGAGAGAAGAAACCACGCGAGTCTTTAAGAAAAACGGACTGGGCTAAATCGATGAGGACACTATTAGAAAGCGAGTGAGAGAGAGTAGAGAGAGGGAGAAATGACCGACGGTCAAAGGAAGAAAGAGGCGGAGATTGGCGTGATGGTCATCGGGACACCCAACTAGTCCATCTTTCCCTTGGCCTATATATACACACACACAACATCATTTTCATCCTGAAATGCTACCAAAGATGAACGCGAGCATCGTAAATAGCGTGATTTTGGAATGTGGATTTCACAGGTTGGGTTAGTTGTTCAGACTCGAACAGTTTCGATAATGTAATGATGACAAAAAATAATATTTTGTAAAATATTCAAGACCCTCGGAAGAAACAGCGACTCTAATATCATTCCTACAGAAGCATTTAATAGTAGGAAACTACTATACTTTACTCTTTTCATTATGTAGTTCAAATGCCTTGGCAATAGAAAACGATAGATAATAAAATATCCTCTAATAGCTAACCCATCCAGTATATGGTTTTGATTTTGTCCAGCGCTTCGTACAGTGGTCAATAATAACCGTGAGAAACTGTAGTGCGCGTTTTTAGGCCTCGGCTAGGGGTACTATATGATTTTTTCATCGTCAGAATGTACCATAGTAAAGGCAGTGTGCGCAGTGAATCTCTTACGTAACTCATAGCTTGCACAGTGGTCAGCTTTCAAGGTGAAATATATTAAAGTTAGGCTGATGATCCAGGACTACAAGCTTCCTTCATCTGTGGACCCTGGGAAAAACGCATGCCAATGACAAGCATTCTATACCGGACGTTGCCGGACTTATAATTAATGACCCCTGTATGAACGTTGGTCGCGTGTATGACAGAGTCCAGTTATACCATACCGCGGAATCTGCTATTCCTAGCAAGGGGGATGGAAAAGGGGGGAAGAAAAGATGACAAAGTACACCTTTTTCCTTTTGGGATAAACTCAGCTAAGCCTAACCCCTTTTTCATTTTCAAAACCGAGAGAATTTCGATCCCATCTTCCTTTCAAAAGTTTAAGGAAAAGTTTGAGAATAAAGAAATCCAGGGATTTTGATGGTGCGCGGTCAGTTTTTTAAAATTCTAAGGACGGAGTGGACAGGGGTCAATCGAATTCTAAAAGATGCCCCAGAATGCGAAGGCGTAAAAAAAATATACGATGTCAAAAAAACGTGTATGCTGGAAGAAATTTGAAATGAAGGATGGTGAACTTTTGACCCCAACAACGAAAAAAATGGCTTTGATTTTATACCACGATTGACCTGAATATCTTGTATTTTCAATTCAGATAGTTCAAAACCTTAGTTTCGGTGAGTCGAGATTATACGAGTTAATTAAAATTTTAATTATTGAAGTTAATCTAATCATTAATAATAGTACAATATCTCAGTTCAGTTCAATTCAGTTCAATTCAATGAACTGTAAAGACCTTTTGGGTTTAAAAAGCATTAGCGTCAGCGAAATCATCTTCAAAATTTAAACTAAATCCTTTGAAAGATTTTCTAGCATTTTCAAGTATAGAATTTCCATTCTTCACTGTGAAATGGTCTGAGATTTATCTCGGACTTTAATAATAAAAAAACTTGTGACACAGCTTCCAAGAAAGAAAGAAAGAACGAACGAACGAAGGAAAGGCGAAAGGGGGACTTAACGCATTAGAAATGGCGCGAGATAGAAAGTTAAAATGGAAGTGGGGATGAGGAGGCGTGAAGATTGTTTTAGGCTCGCAAAAATTCAATCCCCCCTGCTTTGAAATCAAAAAAGTTGCGCTTCGAATCCATCCCTATCAAATAAGGGGAAAAGTTCCCGTTCCCAGCAGCCAAGGAAAGAGAGAAGAGATAGATACTAGAGAGGAGAGCGAGAGAGAAAGCAACCTTGCTTCGGAAAGTAAATGACTTGAAAGCACTTTTCAGCTATCGATGCTGTAAGACTCCCGCTTTAGACAACAAAGTCCAGCCGAAGAAAAGCTTGGACCCATCTTCTACCCCATCCCCTCCCCTCCCCTTTTCCTCATTCTCTTTAAATCTTCGTCCACTCGCTCTCTCTCTCTCCTCTTCCGCATCTTCTTCCCTGCCTCTTAACATCCCTAGGCTGATGGAGGAGAGGAGAGGAGAAGAGAATCGGGATTTTTTTCTTCGTCTTCTTTTAAAGTTTTGTAGCACTTTGGAAAAACACGAAGAAGGGGATTTCCAACAACTCTTCATAAAATGTTTCGGATAAAATGATAAGACGTTAAGAAAACCTAGCTTTTCTAACTCTCTATATCTCACTTCGCCAATGCTCTCATCGAGTCTTTAAACTATAGCTGCTAGAAGACATTTTTCGAGCGAGAGAGGGGGGCTGTTCTTTCCTATATTGAATACCCCCTGCAAGTCGATGAATGTATTTTTAACTCGATTTTTGTATATCAAGAAAACAGAATAGAACTTATATATTCTGAAGCTTTGAGTTGCTGGATATTTGAAAAACAAAAATGTTATACCAAGAAGTGATATCTAGTTTATTAGGGATAAGGTATAAATTCGCCACATTTCCAGTCCAAACGTAGGTCCGGAGTTAATCCCCGCCTCTAAATTACAACCAGTATCTCATTGGTTCTTGAAAACTCACGTCAGCGCGACGCGAATGACGAAAATTAAAATTACGTATTTTCCGACTAAGGAGAGGCGAAATAGCCCGGCCTCCTTTTACTTCCCCCCCCTTGTATTTTGAAAGGGGGACTGGGACTATGGCGCGCGAATACTTAAGCATCTTATACCTTCTCCCTAATAAACTAGATATCACTTCTTGGTTATACATCAAACAGGACAGAATTAATGTTTTGACCAGTAATAAAATTTGAAGAAAAAAAAATTATCCAATCAAAAATCAAATAGCCGCTAGGGATGGGGGGGCGAATTGAAGAGGGGGTGGCCTCTTGATGAACGATGTTCTGGACATAGATAGAATGTTAAGAGGAAAGCGTTTAAGAAACATATATAAGCCAAAAAAATAAAAAAAAAATATTGGACATCCTTGGAGACAGTACACGGCTATGGCATTCAATCACGGCAAGCCGTAAAGTAAAACAAGAATGTGATACGAAACTTTAAAAGGAAAGAAAAATCGTCTGATATTGCTACGGGGACCCCATAGGGGACACCGACGCGAGTGGACAAGAATTTCGAGTATGAGGGTCCAAAATAACGTAAAAAAATAAAGAAAACCTTACAACAAGATGACCCAAGACCGTTCTCGCCTAAAATGTTGAACAAATGAGCGTGCTTTCAAGTGTCCCACACGCACCATTCCAGGTTTGCTCATTCATTCCGCCATATTGGAAAGCTTATAACGGCCAAGTGTAAATGTAATACCTGATGGAAACCTTTACGAAGGACATTTCATGTCAAGACGAGTCTGAAGACATCATAATGATAAACCGAAAAACTTTAATCATATCACGAGGGTTTAAATAAAGGTATATTCGGGTGTTAGAGGGTTTGCAAGCGCGTTGTACATATAGTATAAGAGCTGGGGAAAAAAGCGGGTTGAGCAGAGGGCGCAGCTGTCATTGACGCGCGTTTCCGCGATCCAGACAAATGACCAGTCCGCCCCGCGTGTTTTTGGCCTCGTTGTCTTTTCGACAATTTCTTCCTTTCCCCCATATAAACCTTCGGTGTCCATCTTTAGCCCATGTATGAGCCCCAATGTTTGCCCAACGTCCGCCTAAAAGCGCCCAAAAACATCACGAGAGCTTTTCTAACTGTATCTTACATTCCCTTAACACCAGTCGAGAAATAACTTAAACCGAAGTTGCTAATCTTACCCTTAAAGGCTTAAAAACTTGCATTACAGGGTTGAGATTATGAAAAGTATACACAGATTTAAGAAGTCAAATACCGGATAAGTAGGTTCAAGAGCTAGAAGTCTCTTGGAAAAATATATCCTATTATATTTTACAGCTTGATTTAATTATACTTTAAATTATAATTTCACTCTCATGTACTTCAGTTTAGATGTTACATAAGAGAAGAGAAAAAGTAAAAGGGCCTTTTTTGAGATGTCCACTTCTTATCTCCTAAATGCAGAAGCAGTTTTTTTCCCCTTTCAGGTGGTCATCTTATTTCCCGCCAAAGTTAAAATGGCGCGAACTAGGCTTAAGATAGAAGAGGCGACAAAACTGTCACTTTTTTATACCGCGTACCAATCTTCATTTAGAACAAAAATACCTATAAGATTAACGCTAGTCCGTTCTAAGATTTGATCCATTCTAGGCTAGCATCTTTGTATATACACTCTTACATTCCGTTGAGTATTTTTAAACCGGAAATTTGTTCAAACTTGGCATAAGGCTAAGATGCCCAGAAAAACTTTAAACCCTTTTAAGGGAATGAAACGAATGTTCTAGGCTTTTTCGGAGCAAAAATACTTATTCCCTTTAATAAAGATGGTCAGTTTATCTTTAGCACATTGTACGCAAGCGCGAGAAACACTGTAAAAGGCGGAAGAGAAAAGCGGGCATATTTCCAATCCGAAATGGTGGGATGTAATAAAGCCTATGGGGTTCTTATCTTCCCCATATATACGAGATTGGTAGGACCCCCGAAATATATCAAAAGCGGGGAAAAAGGAAAAGGGATACGATATACAAAACGAATCTTTTGGGCATATATATAAAACAGGAATTTATTGAAATCCACATTGAATAATAAACTCGGAATTCGCCGAACATTTGTCAATTGCATCACCTGATGGGCTGGCTAAGTTATCCAAAAAATCAGTGAACAACGAACATAAATTTTACAGCCAGGTTTGGTTGGCTTAACAGGATAGGGTTCTAACTAAACGATATTAAGTTCCAAGGGTTTCGTATTCAGAAGAGAATTAAATATATTCATATGTAAGAAATAGCATAGGGAAAAAAGCTGTTTGCAAACAAGAGATACGAGGAAACGAAGTGTGGAAGCTTAGCGAGGTTTCCCTAGCATCGAGATACGTCTGAGAAAGGCTGGCCGGGGTCCATGGCATATGCAACGCCGAAAATCCTAATCAACTTTTAGACTCCCCCCTCTTATTCTCTGGTATCTATACTATGGCAGGCTTGGGCCCGGCCCCGCTTCGTGCCCTTAATAACGGTGGCCGAAGCCTTCTTCTTTGATCAATCAATCGCCACCAGCTATATAACAAAATAGAACACCAGCCCAGTTGGGCCCCATCGCCCAAGCTCTGCCCCAGCAGCGCGCTTATCGCGCCTTTTCCTTAATAGATCTTATTAGACAGAGGTTTGAATACCCCAGTGTGACCCCCCCCCCCTCAATACGTACCTATATATAAGTAACCAGATACATTCCATCCCAATACAAATATACAATAGCGATATATTGAAACGTAACGAAACTATATCTACTACTAAAAACCTTGAAACCTATTGAACACTATTTATGAAATGAACATCAATAATAATAATACATTTTTCGGCCCTGGTATAATGACCTCAGTCCAGATAGATACAAAGAATTTATAATAATTCTCCTAAGAATATATAGTATATACCAGTATATGAATTATTTTTTAAATAATTGTTTGTGATAAAATACGTAGTTTTCAGACAAGGAGAATTCAAACCATTTACACAAGGAGGCCATACTACCATTGGAGTCAAAAGCCAGGGCTCCTAGTGTAAATGGTATGAATCCTCACAGTCTGATAACTATGTATATTACAAGTTTATTAACAAAAACGATAAGTTAAGCTTTTAAATATAAACAAATTACTCGAGTAGTTTTTCGAAATAAGTGATTTCAAGTTGATTATTCATGAAAGACACGAATAAATTTATAATACTAATATAGAAGGGGGTTATACAACATAGTGTACATTGAAGTCTCGGAGAGTGGGGAGACGGGTTACAAGTATAGGAAAACCTAAACGTAATAATGTAGTACTATAAGGAAAAATGGCTACTAATGGTGAACCGGTGCCTATGTACAGTCCAGGAGCGTGTGTGTGGGGTGGCCAATGTTATGTTTCCGTTAGACCAGAATAGCTACTAGGGGAAGGTCCAAGGGTCTCTATCATTAAGATAGGGTAGTCCGGCACGAGGGAAGATTAGTCTGTCCCCCTTTAACCCGTAAGTAGAAGGAAAAAAATGGATGATACACATATTTCTGGATCGGATGGAAAATAAAGGGTGCACCGTGGAACGAACATCCGCGGACATTCACAAAGCGAGAGAGACAGGTTCAGAACATCCCTTCATCTCCTAGTTTCATCCAAATGCAGAGTCGGATAAAAATGATGACATGATTGGAGCAAAAAAAGAGGGGGAAGTAAAATAGATCATATAAGAACGTCTTTTCGCGAAACTAACAGATTGCATGCCAGGTCATTAACCAAGCAGAGTATAGCAGATTCCATACAGGGTGGTTTGGAATATAAATTCAAGAATTCAATATAAGCTCTACGTCAACGCTCAGTCCAACTCGCTTTAACTGAAATTTTCCAAAGATATGATTCCAATTGGGCATCTTTGAAAATAGCGGTCAGATACGTAATATATCAAATTATATTTAACTCTAGCTGTTTGTTATTTAATAAAAAATCTGGAAATGACACACAAACAAATCTGAACTTCTTAAGTCTCCAAAACAAAAATTGATGACAAAAATCCAGAAAAGTGGAGGTTTCCGCTTTCGGGATTGTCAAAAATTGTGTCTCATTACGTCAGTACGGATCTCAAAAGAAGTAAAGGGTTTCCTATATATAAAATGATCTTCTAGAATCTGGGATTAAAAACGAACAAGAGACTTTTTCTTTCCGTCTTCTTGCACTTGCAACTACTTGAATTTGAAGCACGAAAGAAACTGCGTCGGAGGTTTACAATTATATAAAATCACGTAGAGAATAAAATAGTGCTAACAATTTGTGATGGTTGTAGATATCTTACATAGCGTTGTAGGCATCTATAGAGTTTCAGAATCCATAGCAGACAAGTCTTAAAAAGTTCTTCAATTACGTTAGGCCTGGTGGCGGTGCCAGAATACTACGCTTTTCCGATAGAGGTTCCGAACCAACACTATAAGACGATTGAACTCGGCCCGAGGTGTATGGGGTTGGGGAAGAACAGTTCCGAAGTAAAAGAAGAAATAGGAGGGAAACGAGCTTGGTAGCGTAAAATGGGTAATTTCTCTTCTTGGTAACACTGCAAGTATCCGCTTCCTTCCAGACCTACCCGCTTCTGAAGCCTCTAACATAAAACTTAAGGATCTATTTTCGATGGTAAAGAATCATCCCTTCAATTTCTACCATCACCTGTTCTTCATTTCTGAAGCATATAGCTTTAGCTGTGAATATCTTGTTTTTTTCGTTACATCTCTAATTCTCTCGCGTTGGTTACTTCACTTTGATAAAATATTACAAAAAAAATTCAACTTGACAAAGTTAATTCGTAAACATGTTTATATTGTTTACGTCTGTAAACATATTTATAATTAGGAGAATGTGAACATATCAAGGCATCAAAACCAAACATAACTACTCAATTTACACATAGCCTAAAGGAAAAACGCCGTCCTGCACAGAATTTTTGACAAAATCATGTCAGTATTTTTAAGGGCATGTCCAACTCTCTTTTTTTTTAATATTTTTCTCCCCCTTATATTAGTGTCGCCGTACACCTGTTCTTGACCCTTATAACGTGACAAGTCCCTGACTTCCCCCCCCCTTCCGTCGTTTGGCCACCCTCGTTTGTGGAGTAAAAACGTGGTAGCGGCCAGTTTAAGACGACCTAGGTCAGACCCTCTCTCCCACTTAGCCTTAGGCTAGAAACGGAAGCCAGACCTATCTACGTCAGAGTCCGACGCTGGTCATTAGTAGCTTCTGCTAGATACACGACGCCGGTAGCGTCTACGCCCTCCTCTCAAAACCACCCCCCTTCTTACCCCACCCCGCGGGGGTTCGGACTCTATATATACTCGAACCATCGTGATAACAACGTGTTCGGAACGCGTTGTAGAGAGTTTTCTTTTCGGTTCGTAACGAGGTTTTATACCCTGCTTGGACAAAATAAAGTTTTTTGGTCACCGTGTGTCCACTCTATTATTTGATATATTCAATCCTGGCGCCATGTCTTACGGAGGCATAAAGGATACGAAAACTCTGGCGTAACCTGTACTTTTTAATGAGGTATCTTGGAGACATAACTTCTAACGTCACACACCTGTACAACCGAATATTTGTAAACATCTTACCATGCAATAAACTCGAAATTATTGGTGTTAGCAGAAGTGAGATGAGACCAGAAGTACTGAGCTAACCAAATTCTTCACTCGGCGAAAGTGAATATTCTTGATAACACAAGAACGGTTGGCCCTCTAGTAGCGGTTTCTGAATTTTCCCTCCTAAACGTGAGACGCTCGCGGTGGTAGACGGCGGAACTAGATTCAAGTACAGGCGTCCGTGTTCCGCGGCTTTAGGTTGAGGGGAAGGGGGTAGGAAATGTTTTTGGAACTCGACCAATTTTTTTCTCAGTAGTTTACGCGCGGGGGAAGCGGCATAAAATCCTCAAATTTGTTCACTAGTGCCAGGATCTACTATCAATGCTAGAGCTCTTCACTTCTAGTCTCATCTCACTTCTGGTGTTAGTAAAATGTATTCATGCCCTAAATTTAAAACCAATTCGACTTAAAATATCATACAGCTCAGAGATTTGTAGGTGTTGGTTAAACTTTTCCTCAATTAGTCTTAATATACTTAGTAATAAAACTTCTAATACTTCAGCACGTACACTAACAAAATAAATAGAAAACTGTACAACAGAAAAGGCTAGTAAGCTTAGAATTCATGTGGGAATTTATAAAATAAGTGTTGGCGAGGTTATAGTGTATAAAACTTGATAATGGTGAAGCAAGTATCTAGAACCCCTTTGAAGAGTTTTAGTTTTCCCCAACAAAACGTAATTCGGTGAAGATAAAAATTATTCTCGGTGGAACTTCAACTTATTAAATAATCATTTAACGTGGAGTGAAAACGATCCTTTGATTCTACGAGAAATAAAATAAGATAAAAGATAAAGAACAGAGAGATAGAGAAAGTGTGTGAGAGATAAAAAGGAGAAAAACAGTACTGGTATATAGTAATGTAGCAACTTGGCAAATTGACCTTCAGGGGCGCTAGGGTGAAAGGGGAATCCATTCAATTTCCTCCAACGCCTTTTCCGACTATAGAATAATTAAGAAACATGGCTCTAACTTCGGTTAAAATAAAAGAAGAACGTAGCTCGTTGGCTATCTACTATTCTATACCTACGGCTTGACTATAAGGTTAGCGCTGGCAGCAGCCGAGAAGCTTTGAAAGAAGCTAATGCATCTCTCTATCAAAGAGTCGTTTAGAGACTTAAGAGAAAGAAGATGGGAGGGAAAAAAGAAGTTCCTTGTTAAGGACGGATTCGCCAAAGCAAAGGAAGGACTTCTTCCTATTGCATCTAGACAAAGGAGAAGACAAGATACAAGCGCGATTTTTGGCGCCATCAAGAAATCACGCTTGATGATAATAAAAAGGAATTCGCGCTATCCACACAGTGCAACACTTTGCCAGACGTTTATTACAAGAAGTACTATCATTTGGTCGTGTTTGTAATTGTAAATTTTCCCTTATTGAATTTCAGATTAAACAGGCGTAATTAAGATACAGATTGTTATATTTATTCCATAGCAGAGGTGAATAGATTTTAGTTCACGTCCGCGAGAAATCAAGTCCATCGCTAAGAATTTGGAAAAAACTTCCATTTTGAGATTTCTGATATTAAAATCTCCGCCCCGAATGCAATGTGGATAAGGACGGTATAAAAAGCAGCCCCGTTACCTCCAATCCCCTTCCCTTAAATTCCGGAGCGTTCTATTGGCAATTTTTATCCTATCTGGCAGCCCTGTGACGAGTGGTCTTTCTCTTAAGCGTTAAGTAAAAGACATTCTCAATCTATATTCCCAAACTTCGGAACATTGAGAAAAGTGGCTGACTTGTCGACGAAAACGTACGTCACGTCTTTCACGCGCGTCTATCTATATATTGGGGTGATGCCCCCGCGCGAGCGTGCCAAGGACCTTTTGATAGGGTGCCCCTTGTATTAAGCTGTCGACATGCCGTGAATACAATTTGCCAAACTTGATCCCAGAAGTAAATTAAACTCAAAGCTTTCGAATCTAGCGTTAGAGAACCACACCATGGTGGCGTATTCCCCTTCACAAAATCTAGGGGCATTTTTACAACTTCTCCTTTCCACCCTCAACCTTCTGTACTTCAATAGGGGGATAATACACTCGGGGGAAAGGGGGGTTTCCAAAAATAAAAAAGGAAAGATGGACATTATGATTATAGATAGAGGGGGCGAAGAGCCCTGATCCTGTCCATTTATCAAGGGGGGCGTACATCATCGCCCCACCAACCGCCCAACCCAACCCAACCCAACCTCTATTTTCTACCATAGCTCCGAACAGGAGAAAATTTGGAGCATACCAAAGGTGTAAGTAAAAACATCCAAGGATTTGGGGCGGAGAAATACAACAGCCCATAAGTTCTCTTTAAAATTCAACTGGTTCTAATTTAGAACGGATTTGTAATCTACAAGATTCAACCTTGTAATCTCATTTAATTAGAAAGTACGAAAAACTAAGCTTGCACAATTTTTACCTCTCCGAGTGACGTATGTCACGGAGAGGTTCTAATTTCGACGTGTCTGTCTGTCTGTTGTTACACCCCAGTGGACCGCGTTCGCAGTTGGCAAATCGGAGCAAATGTGTTCCGAAACAGCATTTACAGCTCCCGGAAATTGGAATTGTGTTGCACTTACAATGGCTATCACCACTATCCTCTGGTCATTTGTACATCCCACACCAGTCTGTTCTTGCTGGCTTCTAAACATCACCATCAGCTGGTTTTTTGTCCATCCCATATGAAAACCAGTCTGTTCTTGCTGGCTTCTAAACATCACCATCATCCGGTTTTTTGTCCATCCCATATGAACACCAGTCTGTTCTTGCTGGCTTCTAAACATCACCATCATCTGGTTTTTTGTCCATCCCATATGAACACCAGTCTGTATTTACTGGCCTCTAAACACCGCCATCATGTGGACTTCTTGACTTTCTTGTCCATCACACATGGACACCAGTCTGTACTTACTGGCTTCTATCTCCATCATCATCTTTAAGTTTAAGACATAAGCGGCGATCGGTTAGGGATACGAGAAACGTCTGGTTTCCACCAAAGGTTCACGCAATTGAGCTGTTCTTACCCATAGATGCGATTCGGAACCATTATATATTACCAATTTGAGTAAGGCAAAGCAACAGGCGTATCCTTCATTTCAAACATCAATATTAGTCTAGTCTCTTTAGAATGATTAATTGTTCTTTTTTAAAACGATGTAACGCTCAATAAGGCGAATAACTAACGAAGAAAATGTTTAATATTAATTATATTTATTTTAGTATTTAAGATAATCTTGTTTTGTAAATCAAAATTAATACGAAAAGGATTAAAAAGCAGTCCATGTGATTGTCTGTGTGTGTCCGTCCGTTGTTACACTAGTGCGCTGCGTTAGCAGTTCGCCTTGTGTTGATGTGTAAAGAAATCCTACATAACCTTAATATTCCCTTTTTCCATAATATAAAGTGAATAAGTGGAAATAGTTTTCGTAATTACGATGCCTTTAGTAGTTTTGTAGCTTTAAAGCTCTATTTCATTTTGATATTCCAAGGACATTTTTAATATTATTATTTGAAATGGCTGTTTATATATTACTTAAGCTATACTACATCTGTATATAGAATAATCCTTGCCATAATTACAATAACTTAAGAGAGCAAAGGCCTAGACTCCGGCACGCCTGTGTAAAAAGGATTGGCAGATTACACTTCACCGCAATTGTTACTCGGATCATTAGGAATTTTAATAAACCCTAAAATTACTTTGCCTAAAAACATCGAAAATGGTTGTTCAAATTACCGATCACGTAAGTCTTTTGAAAATTAAGGTTTTCCATCTATTTATCTTTAGATAATGGCAGCTTAATTAGATTGAATGTGAAACTAAGCCTTTTTATAGTGTATAATTCATCCATGTAGAAATTTAGGAAGCGATCCGAATGTTTTCTTTTTGCTATGACCTTTTCACACTTATGGCCGCGCATGAGCAGTTGCAGTTGAGTTTTACACTTCAATGGAGTTAACGTGTAAAATAAACTACGATGGACGTGTTTTAGAACGTTTTGTAATTTAATATTAAAATAAAATGCCTAGTATTTAAACCGAGAGAGTAAAATTTAAACCATGTTAAGAAACACAGTTTTTTAAACCGAGAGAGTAAAATTTAAACCATGTTAAGAAACACAGTTTTTTAAACCGAGAGAGTAAAATTTAAACCATGTTAAGAAACACAGTTTTTTAAACCGAGAGAGTAAAATTTAAACCATGTTAAGAAACACAGTTTTTTAAACCGAGAGAGTAAAATTTAAACCATGTTAAGAAACACAGTTTTTTAAACCGAGAGAGTAAAATTTAAACCATGTTAAGAAACACAGTTTTTTAAACCGACAGAGTAAAATTTAAACCATGTTAAGAAACACAGTTTTTTAAACCGAGAGAGTAAAATTTAAACCATGTTAAGAAACACAGTTTTTTAAACCGAGAGAGTAAAATTTAAACCATGTTAAGAAACACAGTTTTTTAAAACCATGTTAAGAAACACAGTTTTTTAAACCGAGAGAGTAAAATTTAAACCATGTTAAGAAACACAGTTTTTTAAACCGAGAGAGTAAAATTTAAACCATGTTAAGAAACACAGTTGTTTAAACCGAGAGAGTAAAATTTAAACCATGTTAAGAAACAAACAGTTTTTAAGTTTTTACGGCATAATTTTTCTTACCTCAAATACTTTTAAAAAAACCAATCCAAAATAAAATCCGAGCCTATCCTATAGCGTGAAAACAGATTTCCTCACGCGCATTCTTTATCCATGGTTATAATGTCTATGCTTGGAAATTGCCTAAAATCAAGTTAGAGCATAAGCGGATTATTCGCTTATGGTTAGAGTAATAGTTATGTAAGTGCGTTTGGGGGGGCCCCTGGGGTAAAGTTAGCTTAACCACAGGAGTGTATAATTGGAGTATAACACTTAACTATTAACAAGAGTCAATAATAATGGTAGTGTATACTTATTATTTTAGGATCACTTTGATAAAATTATGGAAGAAGCTGGTGCTGGCTTAGTTGTAGTGGATTTTTTTGCTACGTGGTAACTAATAACTACTTCTGTGTCAAAATTAATCATGATTAATTTTAGGTCTTGTCCCTGCAAAGCTATACCACCATTCATTGAAGTAAACTTAAGTTTTAAATAAGTTAAAATTTAATTTAAACCAACTAGTTAATTTCATTATGAACAGCAACTTTCTGAGAAATTCAAGGATAAGGTAACATTCATCAAGGTTGACGTTGACGAATGCGAAGATATTGCGCAAGAATACAACATCAGTTGTATGCCAACATTCTTGTTCCTTAAGAACAAGGCAAAGGTATGATCCCAACCCTACTTACGTGAACAGAATGATACTTAAAACTTAATATTAGGTTGGTGAATTTTCCGGAGCAAAGCCAGTCAAACTTGAAGAAATGGTGGTAAAACACGCAAGAACTATCCCTCAAGGAATTCATTACCAGGAAAAAAGATATCGGAGAACACCATGTTCAGGAGAATCAACTCTTTCAAAACAAGTGGGTGAATCCAGTGTTTCTAGAACCGCAGAAAACTTCTTTATGCTAAAGCCAATTTTTCCAACAGGCTCAAACGCCATCACTGAACGCGACCACTTCAAAGGCGGATGAAGAAGCAACCGTTCCCAAGAGGCCAGAAAAATCATCCGTTTCAAAGATGGCAAAAAGGCCTAACGTCAGAAAGAAAATATACGATCCAAGTTCTTATCGTGACGATGATAGTGAACCGATGGTCAGATTGAGGGGTCAAGCTGCGGAACCACAGCGAAAAAGAAAAGGATCGCCGAAATCAAAGCCCCAATTAAGATATCAAATATTCAAGCGAAGTTGGGATATTGACACTGATGATGAAGAGAAGCGTAAAAGAAAACAGAAGCCTGACACGAAACGCATAGATCCTAGTTTTGTAACGGGGAGAACTCGCGGTTACAGTTTAACGAGTTCTGTTAGAACCCAAATCTCAAACGTGACCATGGACACGGCGGAGAATTTTTCGATTCCATCCGACGGTAGCCCAGATCATGGTGATGATCCCAACGCCACGCCTCAAATCTCTAACAAGATCAAGAAACTAAAAGAACAGAGGGACCGTCTTATAAAATACAGCAATAATTACATTCAGTAAGAGTTTTATATTTTTAATTGGTTTAAAATTAAGAGTAAACCATTTTCACAGATCTACCAAAAGGGCTCATATAGAAAGTTTGTCTAGGCGCTTCAAACAATTGAAAGATGAGACCGATGCAGATAGAAAAAATATATTGTAAGTTATCTTACTTAAACATACGCTATTAAAAATTAATTTAACTAATCTTAGTTTAATTTATATTTAAATATTAGGAAAGAAAGATTCAAAGCGCTGCAGCTAGCGTGTAGAACAATGTTTGGCGACACCGAGAATACTGTACGAATTTTGAATTTTTAATATTAATTAGTAGAAATGCTAATTTTTAATAATATTAATTTTTATCAGGCTGAGGAAGAACTATGGTTCGATATAAAACTAGCAAGCAAATTGTAACACATCTTCGTTATTTTTGCTTAATGTGTTTAAACTTTTTGTAAAACCATTTGGTAAAACCATTATTTTCCATACTCGATATAAAATAAAGTTCCTTTGTCTTGAAGTCCTGAACTAAGCTTTTGAGAGTATCACCACTTATTTTAAGCCTCGTTTTCAACGCAACGGGTAGCGGGAAAAATACCAGCAATAGCGCAAAATAAGTAAAAAATATCGCTCTCGCTTTTAACACTACTGTTTCCATGCAAGCGATGTTTTGAAGCGATAGCTCAAAACAAGCAAAGAGTGAGCGCAATTTCAAAAATCGCGCACATCTATCGCTCCGTTTTAAAAAATCGCTTGACGTCATTCGTTTGACAACCAATGAGAAGGGACGGGAGAAGTAAAAAAAAATAAAAAACAAAGTTTCATTTCGGGAATCGGGCGTCTGCTAAATTATTGTTGCCGAACTTTTGCCGAATTACCCCGAATTCTAAAATAGTAGATATTCTCCCATGCATCGTCTGCTAAAACATTCTAAATGACTTATGGCTCCGCCTTCGGCTATTCGGGGTCCGTTTCGGCCCTTTTTGGCACAAAAGAGTGGGGTAAAATATAAAAATACGTGCCCTTCACTAAACGTCGCAATTAAATCAAGTTAATTATTCAAATCCATTTCAGAAACTAAATAAGCCTAACTAAACTACCCTCTCTTGCCCCAACGACACTTAAAATTATAAATAGGGATTTTTCGGCAAATATCAAAAACTCAACTAAACATTGACATTAATATGTATTGTTTATTGAATCTCAATTTATAAGCTAAATCTACTCTATAGAACCCACAGTCCAACATTAATTTCCACATAATTAAGAATAATTAATATAAAATTAGACCAAAAACGTACATTTTTGGGACAAAAATTAAAATAACTTTTAATTGAATTACATAATTAAGATTAAAACTAAGCTAGAAGTTGGTAAAGCTCCTTGTTTCTATTTCACACTTCAATTAATTTATATTATCTTTTAAAAAAGACATTAATAGGCTATATAACGTAAGCTGAGCTGAGCCCAAGCGATAGTGGACACGTATGGTTTGGAAATAATTCTATTTCTAGGTTAATAAGTTTGTAGTAGTAGTCCTCTTGACTCGGAGAGGTAATAATTTGTCATATACCTATTTCTGTAATAAAAAAGGTGCGCTAGAGCACTCTGGAACTACTCTGATACCTTGAATACCGCCATGACACTTTACAGTTAAGTTGTCGATGGTGCGTGTTTTTTAAGAGTGGAGAGAAGTAATCTCGGCCATTAGTGACGTCGGGCATCTGCTGATACCTTGACCCCCCCCCCAACCCTGCATCCTCTGCGGAATAAGGAAGACCAAGAGCAACTCTAGGGAAGATTGGGATGAAGCAGAAAAAAAGAGGAGAAGGTTCTTTCAGACTGCTCCCTTAGCACGTATCAATTTTGTGTTCTTTCGAGCTATCGTATATGGTACAGTGGCCAGTAAGATTTTTACGAGAATTCCAACAGAGGGGAGGACATTTCTTTCCCCTTCTATCTTCCCGGAAGACGTTTTCCCGCTTTACTATTACTATCATCGTAAGTGTATGACCATAAGTGTCTAATACTTCACAGCATCGTAAGTAAATTACATCAAATATAGAGGGAAATTCGGGATTCAAAAATCCAGGGTGGTTTGTCTAGGTTTCGTGTCGAGAGAGACCTTCTCGTAATGTCAAAAATTAAGGTACTATCTTGACATTAGGGCAGCTTGCACTTATGGTGATAAATTTATACCATATCGTTGAATGGCACTCACTTCAGAGCTCGTTCTTCCATAGCTCCTTGGATCGTTTTATTAAAAGCGTTAAGATCGGGGGGATCTTGGTGTTCGACGTTTACACTAAACGACCCTCAGTGCGCTCTGGTGTACGCCAGTGCATGCCGGAATAATGCCATCCGTAAATGACAACGAGAAGGGCTCCCGTGTTAGGGACGCTACAGTCTTAAAATTTCTCTCTTCAATAGGTGGCACCAAGAGGGTAAGTAAAGCCTAAGCCTAAAACTTTGCTAAAATTTAAACCCAATAAAGTTTTTTTCGGACATCTTCACTAAGTGACAAATAAAATTCGGACTTTGAAAAGCGAGATGAAATTGCCTTTTATTTTATTTTTTTCTTTTTCAATTTTTAAAAGCGCTTTGTCCTCTATCATGAATCGATTAAAATTTACTATGAATACTGAACTAGAATAACACGCCATATCCGTAACTTGTTTATAGAATAAGCTCAAAATTTTACACTGGGATTTGATATTCATCGAGGAATTGAAGAAATTCTCATCCTATTTTATGAAAAGATATTTCTTATACATTTACCGTATTCTTTGGATGTATAGACAGCTCGGACTTCCAGTTCCCTCCCCCCTCCTTGGCAGTGAGATTAAATCAAAGGACTGACATTACGAGCGAGAAGGATCGAGGGAAGTGAAATAAGAGAAAAGAAAGCGTAAATCAAATTTTTAAAACATTTTCTGAAGGCAATATTGATGCTAAAAGAGCGTTAGGGGGGATGAAAAGGTCACTCACTTTGTTCTACCGGTAGCAACTACGAAAATGGGGGGGGGGTTGAAGAAATAATACCATTTTCAAAAATACAGAAATTTCCAAAAGGGGGTATAGGGGGCGAATAAAATAGCCAGCTAAGACACCTGGACCTGTCAGAGTCGCTTTGGGGATTTCGGAATTTCGCGCCAAAAAAAAAAAGACTGACCCCTCTGACCCGTGGTAGTATGTATACCCATAGGGCCTTTCTCGGGGTGACAAATCAACCTCCTTTCCCCAATCATCCCCCCTACAACTACTTTCCAATATTTTTTAGTTTTAGGGAAGCTTTTTAAAGTAAAAGTTTCAAAATGGTCCAGCTCCAGCTTTGAAAATGGACATCAGCATGGTTCTGCAATAATAGCACTCAAATTTTTTTCTTTTTTACTATTTCTAGTACTGAGGGGATGGATACTTCGATAATCAGTGAAGTTGATACTTTAAACACAGCCCACAAAAGATATACTAATCACCTTTGTTTTCCATGACCTGTGTCAACCAAAACTTCAATGTGATGTATTATAATATCATACATAATGATGTGATCTTTACATTTCGGCAACAATATTGAATTTTAACAATAAACTAAGCAAAATTTCCTACGAATATGCATTGAATTCTTAATTGCAAGAGATGTAGAAAGCGGCTATAATTGAAATATCCGACACCTCGGATTCACGTGCCCGCATCTCCAATCAATTTTATCCCCCATCTTTTTCAATCCACTTTTGGACACGAGCCACGCCGTTTCCCGCCATCCGTGTGGACCGTGTTTCGAGAGAGAGAGAGCGGTGGTCAAGCTTCGAACTCTACTTTATGTCCACTATACAAAGCGGAATACAATAAAATATTAACAGACCAGTGAAGCAGTTCAAGCTTAATGGTCAAAGCTTCAACCTCGTATCTCTCCTACCTAGCTTTTCCTTAATTCATTTTGGGAGAGCGGACCATTTCTCTGAGCTTCTCTCTCTCTTTCCCTGGCCAAAGTCCTTCAAAAACTCTCCTCTCTTATTACCGGGGTCCAGTTTTTAGTTTACCCCCCTCACCTCCCCCTTGGGGGCACTAAACCCAACATGACGTGTCACTCTTTATTATACGTCTGATGCCCATATTTTTTTTATATTTTATTATTTGGCATTATTATAGTATTTGATTTTTTATCAAAAGTGACAGTTGTATACCGGTTCATATGACGTACGTTATTGATATCGCTATAACGTAATTATGCCGTTTTCCAATGCCACTTTCCTTACAGTAATAATTGTATTGAAGTGAGTATGAAAGTTTCCTTAAATTGTATCACATTCTAGCTAGGTCTCCAATTATATTTCTCCATGGTGGAAAGACTAAAAATCTTCCAAAAAAGGCGCGAGAAAACTCACGCGTATTACAATTTTTTTACATTCAAATTAGGCTTAACAATTTCAAGAATTTTAAACGTACAGAGTATTCATAAATTAATTTGACTTCGAATGACTCGGACAATATGGACGTTGAATGACCAGTTGGTCAGGGACGCGTGGGGTGACGTTGGGGACTATAGATGATAGGGAATAAAAGAAGTATCATCCTCCCTCTGTATGGTGGCAGGAGATGAAACGATACCGGGAAGAAATGGTCAGTAAATATATACGGGTTCAGTCTAGCACGTTGTCCGTTAGACACATCTTCATACGAACGATTACGACCGTTAGATTACCCGGGAAAAATGAACGGGAGGATAAATATGACAGGATGATGGGAATAAGATGAAAAGAAGCTCAAGATGAAAAATTAAATAAAACATGTTTTCAAAATAATATTATTAAGGAAAACGAATGAAATTATTATAAATTCATTCAATCTGTAAATTTAAAAGCTACGGAATTAAAATATCAATTGGTTATTCCCACTATAGTATATAAATTGAAATAAAAATTGATCATTGGAGCGAAACAACTTCGGCTCTAAGAAAATGGAAGCTGCAAAATATAATAGCAAAGCTGGGAGCGTTGAGAGGGAACTTTTGGCGCGCGGAAAAAGGCGGGATCTTGGCCGGGTACCCGAATACGGGAAGTCCGTCCATTGAAAGATGGGGGTAAAAAGAGATGAGATGTGATGGAAAAGAGAAGCCCAAGAGCGAGGATGAGCGAGCGAGAGAGAGAGAGCGCTCGCCAGCGTCTCGGGAAACGATTCGCTTCCTGCTGGCATGGCTGCATCCAACCACAAAATATCGGCCATTATGGTGAAGGCAGTCAGTTTTAAAATAAACTCAGCTCCTGATATTATGTAAAATCATTTAAAACCATAAACGGTTCTAAGAATGGACATGGAATAAATATCCTTAACTTATCTACAGCCTTATCCCGCGCAATTATCCATTTCACACATTCCTCTAATGAAGATACGGATTTAATTCAAAATAAATTGATCTATTTTATTTAAATTATTTACGGATTCTAACAGAAGAGAGGCTTCCATCATCCTTTGGCCAATTTTACGTCATTTTGTTTTATCGTAGTTAGAAAGACAGGTTGGGTTTGAGATGGAGGAGAACGGGAAGGGGGGGGTCGAAACCATATAACAGAACGATAGTTAAAAGCTCTGGTCGTCGGCAATTTGGAGGCAATATAGTCTAGAGAGAGAGAGAGAGAAAGGATGGTTGGAGAGGGTTTAGGGGAATGGGGATCGGGATGGGAAGGGAAGGGATAGGGGGTGACTCCCCAGTTGCTGAAATGAGTTGGCCGAAGAGACCTATTAAGAACGTCATCGAAGGATACCTCAGAGGTTCGCTCGACTATAAAAAAAAGGATCGAGGAGAAGAAGAAACGAGCGAGCTATAAGGAGCTACGCTGGAGTATCATAGAGTACACCGGAGTAGAAAAAAAGAGCGAGAAAAGATCATAGAGATGATAAATATCAAAATAATTTGGATATTCACTTCTGAGTTTCGAATAAATACGTCATATTTTATAAGGGACTACATTTTCCTTGCCTCAATAAATAAAGAAAGGGTTAACTATAGATAGATAACGTAGTTCTAATATCTATGAAGGAAGCAAGCTAGCTAGCTGGCTTGCCGTTAAAAGAAAGAAAGAAAGCAGAAGGGTAAAAAAGAAAAAGATAAAGCGATAACTGGCACTAAAGAGAACCCCCAGTTTGCCACTCAATCAGAGCTACATGATGGGAAACTAAGTGTCACGTTCCCAGCAGCTCTATACCGCCAATCTACGAGATAACAATTTACCCATAATCCTTTTAAGAGTTATACTTTAACAGATTACGGTCAAACATTTTCAATCAAGCAACTTTACAGTTTAAACGAAATTGGTTTTCAAGTATTTAAGAGAATCTCATAAACTTTTCTTACGCGGCAGAAGAACCACAGCTCTCCAAAAGGAGTTTCATTGAACACTGGTGTACCGAGTGTGAAACACTTTTACAGGGGCTATGAGAAAAGCCATAGCGAAGGGGTTAATGAGTTTGGCTTCTCCTACGAACATAACTGCTTTGGGGCTAAGAATTTCAAGGGGCGCGTATTATATTCATTTACAGTAATTTCACATCTCTAATTAAATATAAGTTAAATATTTACAGTATTAAATTTAATTTAACCTTGTTGTTTAAAGGAAAACGTTCAGGTAACATAACATTATACCTCAAAATAACGGTCCCTTCTTTTAAATATAAATGGAAAAATATTAAAAAAAGAAAAATATTTCTTATTACAAAATAATTCGCATTTAATTAGTCTTAAAAGCAATCAAGGACTAGTGCACCGCCATTGGTTTAGTGACGTCTACAGGTATAACATACCTGTACTTTTTCCTTTATTATATATTAGCTGTGGTCTTAGTGATAATAGGGAGATAACTCTTTACATGTGTAAAGAAATTTGCTGTGTATACCTAACGCATTGGAGCGTAAAGAAGATAGGCTCTACGGGGGGATATATTTACAAAAACAAACAAACCGTTATATGGTCATCGCGGTTGAAAATGAATACACCCCCAACAAGAAAACGAGTTCCAAAGATACGTACACGGGTTTCTTCGTAAAACGAATATCTACCGCATAAACAAACCCAAGAGATAGCAGCGCCGCTTAGATTAAAGCAAAGTATCGTATAAATAAATATACACCTAACGTCAAAAACGTGGCAACTTAACATACTTCCAGATTAAAGAAATATATACATATAGACCTAATGCCTACTACTTTTTTGCTGCGAAGTTCTAGCTACGTAGTTAGACCAAAAAATAAATAATATAGTAAAAGGGTTCACAAGATATAACCAGGAGAGAGAGAGAAGGGAATCGAATCAAAAATGTTATGGATGTTCAAAAAGATCGAGTAAAGCTGAAAGAGAGAGGATCGTTTCCGATAGGCTTACGGCAAAGAAAATAGCTCTGGAATAGAAGGTACTGACTGATATTACACGGATTTTATGTTAAAGGATACTCAAAGCTACAGTTTTTTTCTTTTTAAATCGAAAGAGGGTATAAAATAATGAATATATCAGTTGGAACCATGTTTCTATATAAAATATTAAAGGCAATACGAGCAATTAAGTTTCCGTAATGGCGCGCAATGGACATTACACGTTAGGCTTTCCAATGCTTCAATCGCCTATTGGACGGCTAGTAGCAGTACCACCTGACGGATTCCTCCAATAGGGGTACTCCCAGTGAGTGCTTCACGCGGAAGCCCAACGCGTAGTGGCCATTACGGAAACTTAACCCATCTGTAAATAAGCCAGAGGCTTAGTGTGGAAATCCCTTCATAGGCAAAGCCTAGATTATTATTATTATTTAATACGCTCTTTCAATTAATAAAGAGAAAATTCTAGATCCATTTATGCGATTTTGGGTTCTTTATTTTGGTTAGCGGCTATCTCTGATTGGTTCACATAACATTTGGCTCTGTTGCTACGTCATAATTAAAACAAGAAGGGATCGAGTACGCGGAAGGCTTTTGAACGTCTATCGACCTTACCTTCCATTCCAGTACTATTTTCTCCGCTTACAGTTAGTTCCTCTCGGGGCGTAATCGGATGGAAAAAAAATGGGAGAACATCCCATCAGAAATATACTTCATTTCATAACATGTTCGAAGATAGGAGAGACTGCAAGCTCATAGAAAAGAAAGGGCTGAGCATTTGCCCCCAAAATAAAAATATAAAAATCAGGCAATTTTTTTTTTAACAATGTAAGATTATTATAAATAGGAAGTTATTCAGTCATATGACGAATTTTTGAGAGCTTCAGAAAAAGATAGGTTTATAATGAAGGTAAACAGTAATGTGGTTAAATTATTTTCTAAGAAAATAAAGATTTTTTTGGGAAAGAATATTTTTCACGCATATCTTTTTAGAGTTAATTATCCGATCCCTCGGAATATTCGCTTCGTCGGAGCATAAAGAAATATAATTCGTAAGAGAAAACTATCTTAAAGAAACAAAAATATTATGTAGAGTATATATAAAACCCTGAATAAGATTTCTATACAAAATAAAATAGAAAATACCCATATATAGTATACAGGAGGTTCCCGAAAAGGTCAAACAATTGTAGCTACATCGTCATGACGTATATACCAAGCAAGATATAACAGAAACTGTAACATACCCCGCACTATAAAATATATTATGTGTACGGTTAAAAATGAGACAGCATGAAAAAGGCGTATACGACAATACAAAAACGTTATACATTAACCAACATTAAGTTAAGTTAAAAAAATGTTAGGTAATATATATTGTTTTAGGCGAATACTATAAGAGTTCGTCCCATTAATAGAGTACTATTAAAAGATATCTATAGTCTCTTTTTAAATTGTAAATTAATCTAATGTTGGGATGAACAAACGTAATATATCGAGATGAAGAACACGGAAATATATGAATTATTTTTGGTTTAGTAGACAAGAACGAGAAATATTATGAAATTATTTCATGAATTTATATAATTTTTCTATGAAAATTTATAATGAATACGGGGTACTATAGTCGCAATTTTTGTTTAACTATGTGAAATAATTTCCTCAATATTCATGGAGAACTGAACTAATTTTAAGGCAGTAGACTACAATAACCTTTCAAAGGCGTGGTTTCTCATTATTTAGTTACAACTTAATCTAAAAATTACCTTTCCAAATTGTTATAATACTGTTAGTACTAATAAAATAAAGACCAAGGCCTAGCATCACGTGATATCCAAGTATCAACCCAATCCAGCAAAGGCTAACGCTAACCTTTGACCCGCATACCAAAATAGAGGAGCTGGGAAATTCGCAAAACAAATTCAGTTGATAAACCATACGTTATCAAAATCTCTACAGTTCTGTACTTCTTATTTTGATTAAATCAGTGATTGAATGCGATTTGATGTCTTCTGTATTAATGTATTTCTGTTTTATAAGCATTGGGCAACTTCTATATAGATATAAAAGTAGAGATGTAACCTAAGATTTGGGAAATACGATACGCAGCCTTAAAATCTGTTCATCTTATTAGATTTAATGAATAAAATTGGGGGAAGTATGAAATTCCACTATAGTGGGCGATTTTGACAATCCACCCTTTATCTAGCTTTCGTAGGTATTAACTGAAATAAGTCGAACACGTGAGGATAGCGTCAGATTCTCCTCCTTCATCATCCATCCTCATCACGCGAGAGAAAAAGGCGGGAAAGAAAAAAATCCTAGAAATTGGCGGGAAAGGAAAAAGGGTAAAAAGGAGAGGCCAAAATTTTGGCGCGAGCTCGAATCTTAGATTCTCAGTATTTTGATCACACAACACGAGTGCACCCTTCGTCTTTCCCATTTTGTGTATGACTGGTATAGGCCTATGCAATGGAGAGTATAGATGAACTACTTTTAATTCAGGAGCGTTTACATTTAGTATCATTCCGCGACATTACTCTCTCCGCTCGCGGGATTAAATCCAATGCATGCCAGAAGATACTGTTACTCATAGAATAAGAGAATCTAGAAGAATAAAGGCATTATCGAGGTATTGGACAGTGAAATACCTAAAATATTTTAAAGCCTCTTTTGAAATGGATATTTGAAGGTTTAATAATAGTTATTATAATTAACCTAATATAAGTTAAGTATGCAGATCTTACGCGTGGGGATCAAAGTCGCTAATAAATCATGCTGGGGCATCAGAATTGACCTCAACTGAATATTAAATATTACGCAGAAAAATCAATAACATCTTTTTAACATAAATATTTACTAACTATCCAACACCACGTATAACCCCGTTCCACATTTCATATACACGATATAATCCTTCCCCCGTCTCTCATCAGGCAACTTTTCCTGTTTTTCCTAAGGAAAACTTTCTCCCCGATGTTCGCAAGGCGAGATTATTCGTAACGCCTCGGTTCGAGTAATAACCCTTTTTCCTCGACTGCAGCCTTTCTCTCTCCTCTCCGGATCCTTCTCTTTGAGCTGCTTTGCCTACATTTCCATCCCTCGGCTCCCCGAATCTCCCAGCCTCTTCCAATCCCTTTTCCCAGGCACCATCCCTCACGGCACACGTACGTTCGTTCGTTCGCTCGTTCCTTCTGGCGCGAGATAGTGAAAGGCTGCTTGGCTTGGCTTGGTTGGATAGGGAACCCGTTGATTACTTTTTATTCAAGACCGACGTACGGATAAGAAGAAACCCGCAAAGACTGAATGAGAGGAAAGATGGAGGAGAAAGAAGGGATGAAACGAGGGATGGGTCACTACACGCTACACCATCCAATTCGGGAACAAAGCCCATACAAACTAATCCTAAAAATAAACGGTTCAGTGCCTTAAAAGGGTTACGTTTGCAATAACGTTATGCAGTGAAGAAAAATAGTTATGGCATTATTAGCGAAAGTGTTTGAATAAATATTAATTTTGATAAGTTTGCCAAATATCCGACTCCTTAAGATGAAGGGTGGATGAGATAGGGTTAGAGTATAGGGGCATACGCGAAGAGTAAGGGCGAGCTAGATACCGTTACGCGCCAAGCAGAGAGAGAGGAGAGTGGAAGAGAAGTTTCGCGTCTCCAATCAATATAGAGAAGAAAATGGTTACCATGGCAACCCAGATCCTTTTTCTTCTTCTTTTCTCCTGAGAAGATTTTCGCGCCGACGTTCTGGAAAACGCCAATATCTTGGGCCTTCCAAAATTACGGGAGTAGGAAATCCTTATTCGAACCTTATACGCAGATAGGATGGAAATTTCGCGAGGGAGGTCGCGAGTTATTTGCATCGGCGCAGGCGTTATAGAGAGGCAGCCTCTTTTGCCTATAAGGAATAAGGAATAAGCACAAAAGGATGATGTTAAAAGAAAAAAAAGAGAGAGCGGGATATCTTTTGGCATGGCATCTGCGCGCGAGTATGCGCGTGATGTGAGCTTCATCTTGAATGCATTGCCCCCTTCTTAAAATGCGTAGAAGTTTAAGGAAACATCTCCATCACGTTATGGGTGGGGATATATTTGGAATATCAAAATCCAACTGGATAACGGGATTCGGTGCAGCGAAGTATTTTTCAACCCCCCCCTACCCCGCCTTTAACGGTGCTAAAAAAGGGTGTTGGGGGAAACGGGGGGGGCAAAAAAGGGGGCCGGGAAAGTAAAGTTACAGCCTGGTTATAAAGAAGGGGGTGGGATACATTTTACCAACCCCTTTTATTCCCCCTCTTCTTCCACCGTTTCCCCATCATTCTAAAACACCCTATAGTATATAGCCTCTTCTGACGTACGTCGAGGTTGGCTGCACAGCATACCTCCCGTAGTTCCCAAGGCACCCTTAGTCGTCCCTAGAAAACCCTGATATAAAGCAGGGTTCCCTTAAAAAGGGGGTAAAAAGAGGGGATGAAATCAAGCTTCAAAAAGGTATAGGAAAAAGATTCTTTTTTTTTTTGACTAAGCAGAGGAAGCCTACCAGAGAGACCCAAGGAGACCTTAGAAAAGCCTTTTTTTACACTTTGTTTTAAAGCTAGTGGTGGTGCCCCCCTCAGGGGAAGGGGGTTAAGGTACCTTCATGAATATATTAAATTTTGCACATGAATAATGAATTATTTAAAATATATCAGATCAATTTTCCAACGAACAAGACATGAAATGAAATTACACATCATTATTAATCATTTCAGATTTTAGTTATTTCAAGTTCTCCATGCCGGATTTATTCATATTTTAATTATTAAAATTAATTATGCACAAAAATCTCACGAACAGGGAATTTATATCATCCCTTTCACCTTCACTATATATTTTGCTAACCTTTCCTTCCACCTTCACGCTATTTTTGGCCAACTAACTTTTCAATATTCTTTGTAAGAATTGAATAAATCCTGATTTTTTTTAGATACGAGAAGAAAATCGCGGTAATATCGAAGGCGCATAACGTATATACGTAATGCGCGAATCGGGTCGCGATTCAAAACGCGACGCGCATAAAAGGAGGGACTTTGAAAATAAGCGACCAATAAGGGTTGACGAAATTTTTTTTAAGCCTTGGCAAAATCGGAATCGGGATACGCGCCTGTTCTAAATTTCCTACTCTTCCTCTTCCTCTTCCTCTCTCACTCACTCACTCACTCTCTCCCTTTCCTTTGAGTAAATTTTATAACCAGGACTCTAGGAGGATATTTTAAAAAAGGGGGAATGCACGTTAGATGGAAAACGGCCAGGAGATTGGACCGAATATTATTAAAAGAGAGAGAAATTCCATATAACTTGGGGAGGATTTATTCTTATATTTTACTTTTTTCTTCTTTGGATTTTATTTTTTGGTTATATTGGACTGACTATCTTAAAAGGAGAGATAGAGAGGGATGGAGAATTTTACTCTCCCTTCTGGTTCAGGAGCGCTACTAAGATTCCTATTTTGGCTTGGAAGAAAATAGGATCACCGCTCGCTGTTAGAACTAGTAAGAAGAAAAAAAAACCCCAGCGAAAGACTTCCTTTCTCTAGAGGAAATAAAATTTCAAACTTTTTCATTATTTTCTTAGACTCTGCAGACTATAGGCTAGCTAGCTAGCTCGGTTCGGTTCGGCTCGCGATAGCTTAAAGATTTCTCGATAAATTTATAGCGTTTTCTTTTTCAAACGATTCTATTTTATAAGCTAAGAATCAAATGTGTCTACCTATAGGTTAAGCGCAGAAGTAAATTAATACACGAAGTTTTCAATTATAATTAGTGTTATCTTTTATAAAGTACGTTTGATAACTTACGAATTTTTTCTGTTTTAGCTTTCGTTATACTCGAGTATTTGAGTCGAAAATGTTGCATGAAATTTTGCCCCAAGGCCCTCAGGTTGCGAGTCATGATTCCAGTGTTTTACGGATGACCCCTTAAAATTTAATAACTAAGAAACTGAAAGGCGATGCTAATTTAACTAAGGACCCATCCTTAACACACTCCACTGTTCATACCTTATCCAGGGTGTCACTTAGGGGAAAATGTCACTGAACATTTTTGACTCAAAATTGATTGTCCATAGAACCCACTGCACTTCGTTCGATCCTACCACCCTTTTTGAAACACCCTGTTTCATTGTTTCAATTTTCCGAAACGAAATTTCATAAAGATGGTGCCGAAGTTTAAAAGTTGAACGGGACTTCAACGGGAAACCAAGTTGAAACTTCTGAAAGGAAATAGTCTCGGGGATGGTTTTGATCTGTCCATTAAACTTGGCTTCCTCTTAAAGCGCAACCGTTCTTCCTATATAACTTTTAAAGAAGAGAGAGTCTAGGTGAAAGATACGGCATCGAGGTGGTTCAGTTCTTTGCTCCTTAGGAAATGGCGTTATCCCATCCCAAATGTAACACCAAAGCTAGATAGGCCTACCAAGCTCTGTTACCTTATATCATGCCACCTTCAGAGAAAATCCTCTTCAACTTTTTATTTTTTACAATAGATTTATCCCTGGTGAGCCAGATTTCATACTATTTCGTTCCTGCTACGAGGGGAAGCACACTTTATCTCCTTTCATGTCTCCATACTTCAAATGCAACACATGTTGTTGGCTAAAAACTTCAGCAACATAAAGTTGCATTTAAATTGATCATTAAGACTTATTATATCGATCATTAAGTACTACTACTGTTAAAATAATCTTTGGTGATATCTTGAAGAGAAGTACACCGTTATGACGTCGCTCTGTTGCTATAGTTAAGGGTGGAGCGTCCACAAGCCCCTGAATTGCACCCTTGTACAGTAGTTCGCTATGAGTCTACAATATTTCATAGCAATTAAAAATAATATATAAAAAGATTGTTCAAGGTGTAGGAACAAGATGTTTTAGAGTATCCAGCTCCTCTGTTGAATTTTATATAGAACCGTATTTTGAGGATCAGATTTTTGGTAAAAATGGACTGGCCAGGGATTGAAAACTATTGTACAATAGAGGATTGGAAATAGCTACGGTCCTAACACCCTATAATACGTATATCAATTTAAACCCGACGAGAATGTTATAGATTGGATTTAGGAAGGGATTCCCCAGCTTTTACAGCGCTAAACAGTGACGTTGTCATCGCTACTGTTAACGTTATTTTATAAAGAAAAATATATATACAAAGCTTACAGGATTTGTAAAACTTTCATGAAAATCCAGAGATGACTTTGAAATTAAATCGAAATTCCTAACTTATGGAATAAAATTGTTTCTTTTTCGGGAATTATATTTGTGTATTAGACTTTGCTTCGAGTTTCCGAGGATTTGGTGAAAGGAAAATAATCTCCGTTTATCATAAGAAAACGTTTCTTTCAGTCTTTACGTAACAGAATTACAATCTAGGCCGTCCCGTATATATTACTATTCAACAAGAGAGAAAAGAAAATGGGGAGAAACTTATACCGAAAGAGAAGGAGAAGTCTGGGATTTAACAAGAAAAATTTATTCCTTTCCTTATCAGGAAACGCTTATCCAAAGATTCGAGGAAAAGGAAGAAAAAATATAAAGTGATAATGGAGAAACTCGGAATAAATAAAAAATTAAGTGTAACGAGTTAAAAAATAACGTATGAGAAAATTAAGGTAGAGTTAAAGGGTCTGTAAAATAGTCGGCTGCTGGGGCGGGATAGAATATTTTAAATACGTCACGTGGCATGCTGGAATAAAACCTGCTAAGGGTCAAATTTTCCCCATCATCCTCCTGTTGCGCCTAGCCTAAATCAGACTATGCTGCTCTGATTCCCATACATTACTCTTGCCGTACCTTACACTTCACTTCGGTCTTTTATCTATTCCTAAAACTTGGATCCTCGTTTTATTTTCTGAATCTTCCAAACAAAATTATAAAAAATCCAAACTTTTCTCGGCAAGATCCATCTGAAAAAGCCAGATCCCAACCAATATATTTTTCCTTGATCTTACTACTTATTTCTTTTGGGGCAGGGGGGTTTAATAGCGGGGCCTATTCCCCCCTTAGTTTATGGACCCTACGCTTAACAGTGGAAAAAGGAAGTTATTATACATTTGCAACGGACGATAACAATACTTATGGCTCGAAAATCCCGCGCATCCCCCGTCCAGAAAAAAACAGGTCGTTCCAGGATTTAGAGTGAACAATAGACTTTGACCATACGATGGAATGCTCATGGACCATTCCATTTTATATCTCGAGCTAAAAAGCCTCGTGCCTTTCATTTATTTTAAATCATAAGCTTATTAAAGGCAAGCGCGTGATGGCACACGCGTTGAGTCAAATAGATGCGGACAAGGAGGTCCAAGAGGAGAGAGAGAGGGATGGTGAATTTCCATCAGACTCTCCTCTCTCGCATTGGAATGACGGCGAGCTCTCAAACTTCTTATATCCAAGCCCCCCTTTTCCCTCTCTGTTTATATAGGAGCATCGTCCCGTTTCCATGGCAACTAAGTCCGTGGTCAGCATGGCCTTTTTACTCTCTACATCATCATTAGAGACTAGTGCCTCAGACCCTTTTCTACCACCATGTAGTGCAGCGTTACTAAGGGATGAGGGTTCGGTAGGTCAGTCTGTGTTCCCGCGTGTAAGGCTATTTAGATTTAGAATAAAACCGTGGTTGCCCAACCCAACCTATATTTAACGCCAACGGGCACAAAACTCAGGGCTACATGACCAAGGGACTAAGTCTGTTTCAATATATGTTGAATTTCTCGGAATTACCGCTACCAATACGCGTTGCAACGTGCTATAAGCTTCTAGAGTCCAGATTTCAATTAAAAAGCTTGGGGCAAAGCATATTTTTAAGCCTTAAAAAGAAATTTTTGGGCACGATTGTGGGTAGGAGAACCTAACCCTTTTTGACTGATAGCCTTCGAAAGATTGTATGAAAAAAGGGTTAGGCTTAAACTTAAGCCTTGGCGTGTCAGAGGGGCATTTGTGATTGAGCGAAATAGTCTGGATAAGGTTTTAGACTGTCTGGTTTTTAGTAGATTCTCATCAGTATGGAAGAAGGCAAACATTTGATTCGTTACCACCCTCCGCGTCTAACTTGACACGCGTGGGACCCCTTTATACGGCCAAAAATTGTCTGGCACCTAATATATGTTAGTCCTATTAGGAAATTAAGAGCGAACTCTAACCCTAAGTGGTTGATAATTTATTTAAAACAGAGGTGTTTACGTTCTCAATCTATAGCTTGGGCTTTTCTGTAAGTTTTCAAAATAAAAAATCGCTAAGTCACGATTCAAGGCGATGTTTTGTTACCACCACCCAGGGAATTATGGGATGGTTCTATGCCTCTATGGATAAACAGGGATGAGGAGGATGTTATTTAATGCGTTCGTTATGAAAGAAAGCACACCCTTCCTACTATACAAGTATATAAGTTTTAGGACATGTTTATTCCCCGTAAACTTCTTACTGAAATCTATGTCCGCGCTCCATTGGGCAAAGAACTGCGAGCGTCCGTTCGAATAGGGTAAGTTCTCATTGAAAATGGTGCGTCCTAAAGCTCCAGAGAAAAGAGATGTATGTAGGAGAAGAATGAAAGGTAGCTAGGGGCGAGTGTAAATCTCGGAACTGGAACTACATCTCCTAAAAGGGTGATGGCAACAAATATCAAAGCTTTCTAAGGCCGAGCTATCGAAGCGCCCCCTAAGTAGTGTGTGGCCATTGCCAAAAACGTTTCTGTAATATAAAGGTCTGTATACATAATGGACGTGAATAAACACAAATTTTCCTATGAATATCGGTCAAGAGAAATAAATTTTAAATTTTCACGTCATTACGCACTCTCATGATACAAAAAGACTACAGCGCAGGCGCCAAAAAGCGAGATGTGTCTTTCCCTCTTAGTTTACCTTAGACTCAAGGATGTTAAAAATTAAAACCAATGGCTTTCATCATCTGAACGCGCATTCTTGTACGAACTGAATTTATTCCAACTAAATCTACCTCCATTTAGGTAGGTTTTGCAAAAATGCTCGTACTATAGAAGAAGGTTTTCTATTTGAAAGAACTTTGCGGGTCGGTCGAAAACTTGAATATATACGTATACATATTTACCACACTTGAAATGGGCTGGAATTTTACCAGAAAAACCGCGCGTCCTATTGAAAATCTTGATCATTCTTAGATTTATTCAATATATAAAAGTATACGGATATATAAAAAGCTTAGGTACTACCTGTGAAACTTTACAAAACCCAAGATGCACGTAGAAAGTGGGCGAGTATGTTTATACCTTTTTCCATAAGAGAAACACGAAATTTTACCACGAAGTCCTACCACAAGTAAAACGGTGTTGCCATTAAACGCCGGCAATTTTTGCCCATCGTCTAGTTTATTTAACAGTTGAATTTCAGCTTCCAATTCTACAATCCCAAAACTTTTTCTTATAAATATAAGCTAAGGCTTTTTAGCGAAATATTCTTCTATAGGACGGTCTTACGATCAGAATCTATTTTTCCCGCCAATTCTCCATCTACTTTTAAAGTTGGGGCGAGATAGAATCATACGGAAGAAGATGGACTCTCTCCTCCGAGTCCTCCGTGATGCGGGGATGCGGGGATGAAATGCGAGGGATTCTAAGAGGCTGAGTGAATGGTTCCTATATAAAACCCACCCGAGACCGTAGTGCAACGTAGTCTCGAAGCCAGCACTCAACCTCGGGGTCAAGATTATATACAGACTGACTGACTTTTTTTTTTTACATAAGGGAAAAATAGGGGCTTATTTAAATGAAAAGATTTAAGGGTCCCTCTCTGTCCTGTCCTGTTTTCTTATCTCATTCGTATCTTTCAGACTTCAAAATTGTCCGAATATTTACAGCCAACGTATGGACGTGGTTGGATTTTTTAAAAGTGTTCATAGATATCAGAAATATACTTGAAGCTTGATTATACAAATTTAATTGTGCTAGAAAAGATTTTAGTTTTCAGCGATGCCTCTTAATGTTTTGAAAGTCGACGCCTGTTGGAACGTTTCACCCCAATACATTCATGTTCGTAGGGGAAACCTAACCAGCCCCTTCCCATTAGTTTTCCCATAGCCCCTGTAGAAGTGTTTCACACTCAATACACCAGTGCGGCAAAGCCTAAAAATTCCAAGATTCTACAACGAAATTTATCAATTACAAAACATTAAACGGGGGAACTAAACCAGGATTAAAACCCAAAAATTAAAAATAACCCAAATAAACCTAGGATTTTTTTGACCCAACAATGTCCTAAACGGGAATTTTGTATAAACGTGCAAGGGGGCCGTATGTGCAAGGAAAAATTACGGTAGAGTCTTGCTTGCTTATGTCTTGTCCGACGAAAACCTTTACAGCTAAGATAAAAGCGGAAATCTTGAGTCAAAGCTCCCTTAGCGCTCATTTTCTCCAATTCTTGGGTCTGTTCCTAATTATTCATGTCAGTAAGGACCCACCCGAAGTCTGGGCCGCCTAACTACAAGCGATGACTCTCTTCGGAATGTTCTTATTCATAATTTAACAACTGGTGTTCCATTGGAAGCCTGAAGATTAAGCTTTTACCCAAAACATAACCAGATACACCTTATTCTTAAACAGACATAAACTTAAATTTCGTATAATTTAGTCACCAATTTTAATATAAGGAAACCATTTTGAAATATTTACTCGAATAAAAACGAGAACATTATATTGCATACTAGATCTTTCTTATGATTATGATTAAACTGTGATAATCACTAATTAACAATTCTATAATTATCAAACTTAAAAAAAAGAGTGTCGAATCATTACAATTTCCGGAGAAGAAAAGAATAAGGGATGAAAAGGAGAAAGATCCGTATAGTGAGTTAGCGCCGAAGATAATTTAAGAACCGCAATTGAGTTTTATGTGAGGATAGCGGAATGACACCGCACATATGTGCGCGAGCCAGGCAGACATCCTCCAAGGATAGAGATGGAAGATGCTGGCTGGGAAGATGGAGGAATCTCACATTGACCCACCCATTAAAACGATGGGCCACGGATGAAGAGGACACGGCCAAAAAAACAGTAGTGGCGAGAAGCGGAACTAAAATAGCTAGCTTACACAGGATGGTTTTGCAAATGGAATTCGACGACTTAAAGCAATACAATAAATTCCCAGAAAACTATTGTACTACAATTGAAACATTCGATTTCCTTAACCACCCTGTAGATAGTAAAGTGACTAGTTAGAAATGGAAATAACCTAGCTTAGAAACGGCAAATTTGCCAGACAATACTGGTCATTTCTTTGTGGGATTCAGTTACTTCCAAGGATGAAGACTTCGCTCCGAGACAGAAATTAGGCTAGACGTGTACCATAAACGTATACAATCATTGAATTCTAAGGATGGTATAGAGTGGGCACAATGACGTGGGAGGCCTATGTACCCATCATGTTCGAAAATTGCACTCCAGCGCCTTGCTTGCTTGCACCATAGCTCGAAATAGACAACCAACCAACTTTTTCTCTCTCGCCTTCCCAGGGCATCCCTTGGAAACTCTGGCCAAAGCCAAAGCTAAATCCGATTCCGGGGTCCGATACTAAAGGGGGGGGCAAGGAGGGAATGAAATAGAAAACTATATAGGAAAAAAAGAAGGGATTTTACCCTCCCCATCCATCCTAAAATTCAACCCCCCCCTCTCTTTGCAGCATCCACTTTTGGTTGGCTATATATATATATGTAGTAAAGGGCAGTAAGTCCAGTGCACTAAGAGAACCTTAAGGCTTTCAAGAATCGATATCTGTCCGCTAAAAACTATTTCAAACCATCCTCCCCCCCCCCCACCTTCGCCAACTACACTTCTCTTCTTTATTCCTCGAGGTCCGGACGGTGAGATGCGGAAGTAAATTAAAAAGAAAAATTATGGAGTTTTGATAAGATAGAGCGTATAAAATAATGAACGTTTCAATTAGACCCAACCAACAAATGAACAAGTTGGCTTGGTCTCGTTTCCATCAACGTGACTAACAAAGTTGACTGTAGTATCATCTGTCGTTGAGCGACGAAAATAAAATCTAATTTTTCAGATTGGATTAGAGTCTGACTCTTGGGGTAAAACAGGTTCTCTGCGCATGACAAAATCAAGCCAATCAGGTTATACCTTTCTCGCCTCAAAAACCCAAGAACGAGATCTGAGCCGTTAAAAAGTTCGAAAGATTTGTTGGTTGGGTCTATTGGAAATGTGTATTCATCGACATTAATAAATTAGATACGAATAAATTAAGTTTTCTTAATGGCCCCTACGCGTTTGGTTTCCATATGAAGTAGATGACGTCATTTGGTTTAAAACTACCGTGTTGGGAGCGTAATATTGCATATGCTATGCTTTTAACCCCTGACGACAGACAAAGGCAGGTTGGTGCCATTATTCTATTGAAAAATTCTTTTCGCTATTTGACGATTACTTCTAAAATAATTAACTTTATTTTTTCTTTAAGCATGCTTTGCAAAGAAGCGTCATATACAGGGGTTTGAAAATCCGAAATTTCCTGCCCCCATACCAACTAGTATCCCCCTTTAGGGGCTTAAGCTCGCGAATATATATAGGAACGGTCTAGTGGTCAGTTCTGGGGCGCATGCCCACTCAAGGGAAACGTACCCTTACCCCACCCCCATTCCTTTATCCCCCCCATCCCCCCCAAAAAAAGTAAAAAGAAGAAAAAAAACCGGATTTTTTAGCCTGTAAGAAAAAAAATAGCCTTTATTCCGTATAAAAAGGCTAACTTCTTCCACTATAGTTTGATATAGGGAATAATACTTCGACCAATGGTGGCGGCGTTATAAAATATATTGCCGCTGGCTTGGACGTGATGGTCAAGCTTCCGGATTTTTGGAGCGGGGGGTACCGAAAAAAAGGGGGTAATCTAACCTAAATTTAAAACGAAGCGAAAAATTGAAGGGTCAATTTTTTATTCCTTTATAACCCATACTCCCTCCCCTCCTTTTCCTGTCTCGTCAGGTCTCTTCTATTTTTCTAGAAATATCGGACAATGTCCAGCTTCAATCTTATAAGAAAAAAAATGGGTCCGCGGATGACCAGGAACGAAGGACAATGAAGGGCATTAAAGGGAAGGTGAACAATACCTTCAATTTTAAAGGGGACGGTGACGTTTAATTGACATATGTGAAAAATGAGTCTACTTTGGTTATTTTAAAATCAAAAATATTAGGAATAAGCACGGCGTTATTACGTCATGATTACGTGTATTAAAACCTTCAGAGAAATGGTTGTTATTATAGAATGCAGCGTGGTTTTAATCCACGGCCATGACACAAAATGGTGCATACCTCGGGAAAAACAATTAAAATGTCCTAACGTGGTAAGTCAGTACCTATAGTAAGTAATTTTCACATAGGGACTATCTCCTCCTGTTGGCCACACCCACCACCATCGTAACTTAGTAATAAAGTGACCGACAAATGGTCCCCAACTAGTGTCGTGTCCCTTAAAACTTTAGGAGAGCGGGTCTAACGTCGTAATTGGTTTTATAGTTTACTTTGTCGCATTTTTTCTCTCTCTTTTTTTTAGGGTACGCGCGGTCTGCTAAATTTTCAATCGTTTAGGTACGGCCAACTTGGTTTGGTTGGTTGGTTGCCGCATTTAATAAGACGTAGCCGTCGCGCACTTCAGTCTGTCCCCGTATAGTTGTAGAAAAGCCCCCTCTAGCGTCCGTTTAAGGAAGAATAAAAGAAATAAGAGAGACAATAATGACGGTTAGGAAGCGTAATCTCTTCCTATTAGAGAAGTACATCAATCTAAATCGTCTACGACCAATTAAGAGCGGTAAACAGTCGTTCCGCTAGCCACTATTCGCCCCGTACAAGAACACACTACTATATCCGAAAGGTGTTGGAAAGTTGCCTGATGATATTTTACGGTCAAAAGTGTATAGAACAAGATGGTAAAAGATATATTGGGGGAAGTGTTTAACCCCTTGAACAAGTCCGGAACGTGGACGACGGAAGATGGAGGAAGAGTCAGTAGTAGCCACCGCTGTTTTTACGACTCCATTTCCAAAGGCATTTTCAACTTTTTATTGGGTTCCCAATTTCGAACGTGCAGTCAGCCAATTGCCTGCCTGCCTCCTTACACGTATACCCTTTTTCGGACCTTAGATCACCGCTTTTCATTCTCGGACATCCAAAGATGTGGCTTCTTCATTCAATATCTTTTTAAAAGCTGCAACTAAATTTGAGGAAACTATGGTGCAAGTAACAACCTGCAGTTGAACAATATGCGGATTCAATTTGTAAAACCGTATGAATACACAATTTCGGAGGAAAAAACTCGGTTTGAGTATGAAGTGCAAGGACAATATTTGAATAGTTGGAACGTTTAAATTATTTAAATCATATATTAATTACGGAGACAATATGATGTAGAGATATTTGCATAGCCTAGGTGATATTTGGAAAGTGGGGATGATATTTGAATTGTTCGAATTAAATCTTTACTAGCTGGGGCAAATTCTGCAAAACTGACAACGATAAATCTACTGAACTTTACTTGCTTTAAAAGACCCAATTGAAGAAATATTTCTGATTAAATCGCGCGAAATTAAACAGCGCCCTCCAAAAAAAAAATCACGTGCTGAAAAAAAAGTTAAGCCTTGTACTTACCGAATTGTTTGTCGTCGTATGTGTCATGCGCGGATATTTTGAGCAAGGAGGGACTCAGATTTGAACGTTGTTTACCTATAAAACAAACAAATAAAAATAAAAACTGATTAATTGCCAATTTAAACACAAAATATTTTGAAAAATTTAAAACACCACACTCACCAAAACGTTAATAAACTAAATAAGCTCTAAAAACCTTAATTTTCTTAAGAAGGGCGTATTATAAAATGAGAAAACACTCTCCCACTACGGGGCGCTATATCTTTTAAATAAAAACTTAATAATTTTTCTTGGTGGTGCAGAAACGCTATCGCCTCCAGCTACATATAAATTAATACAGAACCACATAAATAATTTTCGTACTCTTTCATGTAGGCTACCAACCTACCCGACTGATTCTTACCTTATACACCCCTCCCCTTAAAAACTTAGCCATAAATTTCTGAGTCTTTAAGATTGAAATAAACAAGCTCATTATCTTCTTGAACCCGTCTTACCAGTTTCTCCGATGAAAAGAAAAAAAATTAAAAATTCATAACCCAATATTTTTATATAATAAACATATTTAAAGGTCACGAGACCTAATTACGGACAAACAAATCGTGTTTACTCTTTAAATACATTATTAAATTAAGCAATAAAGTTTCCTTCCAATTAATTTGAGAGGTAAGTAGTATTTAAAACTTCCGCCTGGTAATACGTAATCCCTAACTTTAATTATACTTAATTCACTTTTATAATTAGTCTGAAAATTTAATAGAAGTTCATCAATTATAATAAACTTTCAGATAAACATTAAACTTAAAAATTAAATTTGGGGCAATTTGTGTTAAATTAATTATTATATACGGTTGTTTCTGATAAGTCTAGCATAAACTAAGGGAGATGTTATTTGAGTGCACGATTTTAAGTCGAAAATGTTCCATAACATTTTGTAAGTTATGATTTGACTGTTCTCGAGATGACCATTGGATTAAATTAGCATTGTCCCCTTAATTAAACTGTAAGACATTGATTTCCAAAACAACGCTACCCACCATTAACGAGATTTTCAAAAGTTCAGAAGTAAAAACCCTACGCCACAAAAATAGAGACAAGCATTATTTACTTTAATAACTAAACTTCTAATTTATTTGAAAGCATTACGAACATAAATTACGTCTAATGATTGTGTAAATAAATATAAGTGGTCAAAATAAAAAAGGATAAAAATTAATTGTAATGAATAAGGCGTATATCATCTTCATAATTAATGCATACATTTGGGACCAAAATAAGCCATAAATATTCATAGTCATTAGTGGTTTTTGAAACAAGTTATCCACGAAGTAAAAAAATGTATAACAATTTCATACCCAACACTCAATGGTTAACTAGGCGTAAAATTTGCATGTTTGTCAAAGACAAAACTGATTGTTAATATTAAAAAAAAATCCATTATCATTATTACCGCTTCGTGGGTCTATCAAGGTATTCACAAATTGGTCTCTGTTTACGGGGCGACCGGTAATTTGAATGTAATTTGCATACACCCGGCTTTTTCCGGGCTTTCCCCCACTTAACAATGTAGACATCTGTCTCCAACCATATACGAGGTAATTCTAGGCCTTGGCATATGTAATTACTAATTTTATAATGAATAATTTTCCGCATGCCACACACAGAGAGTGAAATCATGCCTTTATATACACAATTTTTAGGTTAATTTGAGGAAATAATTGTTAATTCAAATCGTCAACATACCCAAGATCATAAATTAGTAAGTATGTCCAAGACAATTAACTTGTTTTTTTAACCAAACCGAATAAAAATTTAAACCAAAATTGGAACAAAACATACCGTGCATCTTATGAAACCCTGGCTGCAAAAACCTACAGGTACACGAGGTCTCTCGAAATAGCATAGTGTTTAAAGTAAGACACGCAATGACGTAAATAAGAATCTGCATTTTTTTATAGCATTTCAAGGTCACTTGGAAGCTTAAAAAACTGTCTGAAGTTAAGAAGGCGGGAAACGTTCCCCTCGTTTTGCAAAAAAATTAAATGAGCCTTTGCTATTCGTCTAATTGAAGTTCGTAATCAATTTATCTATTAAATACCGATTCAGTTCAGTTCGTAATCGGTCCGAATGCATAACGTTTTCAATTTAAAAAAAAATGTGTTATTGTTTTTGAAGCCATTAACCTTCAGAAAACCTTGTGTTACGATTGATCCGATATACTATAATTCAATATTAATTTTCCCTTATAAGCGTGTAAAATTTCGAGATAATATAATTTTAAAGGAAATGCTATAACAAGTTTAATAGATTTACGAAAAACAAATTTTCAACACTTAATTAAACAGAGTAGTCGAACCGTAAAAGGATTAAAGCAATTTCAGATTTTGGTAGGCAAAGGTATCAAAAAACTACTGACGTTTATCTAATTAGAGAAGTTTGATAAACCGGGTCCATATAATTCTTACTCCATTTCCAAACTAGCTTTTAATTGAAATGATTTAATAGTGTCACGGTCGAATAATCATAATTTTTTTTTATAAAAAAAATTTCCCACTTGAAGCCAAATTTTTATAATAAAAATACGTGATAACATAAGTTTATAAGTGATATGTTCCATAAGTATGACGCTTCCTATACCTCGTAATGCTATGGACTTACAGCTCGAGCTAGTTCGAGAACGACAAGCGACAATTGATTGGCTACACTCCGTTTTGCAGTCTATCTCCCTATTTCGTCTGTATACTAAGCCTTTGACAGCGAATCAGCAGGCGTCGCTTTACCTCGAATCTATGACCTCGGTCACTTCATGCCAAGCTCCAAATTGTAACCAGTGACAAACTTATAGCCAACATATCTTATAAATTTATGGTAATAAACATACCATATTTTGGAACGTGAAAGGTGAATTAATTGGTATAAAGACATTTATCCTTAATATTAAAGAAACAAAGTTTTTTTAAGTTAAAAATAAGTAAAATACTAATGATTTTACGTCATATTTTAAAACATTTAATATAACGTCCCCAGGGGTTCTTTTATTAAATGTAGAGTATAAATCTAAAGAAAATTGATAATAATATCTTTTAAATGATAAAAAAATTAATTTAATCATTTCTAGGTTTAATATTAGTGGGGAAAATAGTTTAAATTCAGCCTGGAGTTTTAGCTCGCAAAGATTGAATCCTGAAGGGAATCTGCGTTGTTAAGTTACATTACATCAAAGTGAAACCTTATAAATCCCATTATAGGAAATTGCTTTTTAGTAAAAAGGGCTTATATTTTCTCAAAACTATTATTGAATTTTCTTGCCAAAAAACTAGAATAAAAATACACACTTTGCTTTTATATATATTATAAATTTTATAGAAAAATAAATAATAGAAACAACGTGGGAAGTTTTAGATATCATAAACCAAAACTTGACGCAATGCGGATATAACCCGCCCAATTCGTACTAATAGTTGGATATGTATAATTTAGTTGAGTTATAAACAAGAGAACCTGGGATAATGACATTTTAGGATTATATAACAGCAAGAAGTGATATCTAGTTTATTAGGGAGATGGTATAAATTCGCCACATTTCCAGCTTTATCTCCAGTCCAAAAGACGTAGGTCCGAAGTTAATCCCCGCCTCCAAATTACAACCAGCCAGCATCTCACTGGTTCTTGAAAACTCACGTCAGCGCGACGCGAATGACGAAAATTACTTATTATTTTTTTCCAACTGAGGAGAGGCGAAATAGCCCGGTGGCCTCTTTTTACGTCCCCCCCCCCTTGTATTTTGAAAGGGGGACTAGGACTATGGCGCGCGAATACTTAGGCATCTTATACCTCCTCCCTAATCATGATCCATCTATCTATTATATAGAAGGTTCATGCCCTAATAAACTAGATATCACTTCATGATAACAGTTATGAAATCAAAGCGACATCTATTTCGCGACGAAAGAAATGGTTATAACCGATAATCTCAAAGAGTGAGACGCTAATTAACAAATTTTATCCTAATTCCGTACACTACACATTAAACATCTTATTTTAGTGTGAACGGAGCCGAATAATGTTATTTGAAAAATAATCTACTTTAAGTCCAGGACGATAGTATATCTGCAGTCGCGTAAGAAACCTCACTTGGGCATTTTCAATATTACGGGTCCTTAAATTCCATGATATTATTACCCCGATATTTTTTTTATTATACCTTCGTATCTTGTATACAAAATTCCACTCTTAGAAACGTTTAAATCTTCGTGTGTAAAGAAGAAACGTTTCCTTTGTTAATCTCAACCCTTTCTAAAAAAGGTACTCGCGATATAGTTCTAGCTAGGTTCAGTGTCCATTAGGCGAAATTGCGTATATATATAGTCCGGATTTCTGAATTCCAGCGTGCTATCGGGATCTTTTATATTATACCAAGAGTAAATGAACCCAGGAGTATAGTACTCGTCTAGTCGCGCGGATTTTTAATAGTTTATACTTGAAGGAGAGAGGGATGGATTGGTAGCCTCCATACCTATAACGTTACCTCTGTATCCCCACCTACGGAACGGCACTGAAGTCCTCCCAGCATCCTCAGCGTCGTAACGGTCGGAATCGTAAAGGACGCCCCCTCTGTCTTAAAAATAGAAGCTAGTTCTGATACAAATACAATGGCGCTACGTGGCAGCACTTAACAATCGCCTACAGAAGGGTAGGGGCGTGCGCAAGGTACACTGGGAGAGTTTCAGTGTCGCAAGTCGCCCATCATTATAACCACTCCATCTCACCTCATTTCTCCCTGGGTTTATAAAGAGGGGTAAAGTGTTTTATTTCTATATACTCCTTCTGGATTTACTCTTGATTATACTATATTCGAGTCAGATAAGGTTGGGCGTATGCCCATGCCTGACAGTACTTAGATTCTCCAGAAATGAGAAGAAAAGCGTTTCGAGGAAATGGCTCCGTTCGTTTTTCCATTTCACGGAGTCTCTCTCACTCACGCCTTATTTTGGAAGAAATAACGGTTTTCTCGCATTCGATTCGCCGGGCAGAAGGGTTTTCAGGGCGTAGAGTCCGAGCGGCCAACTATAATTCGCTCAAAAGACGCATTGCATTCGGATAAAAGACTTAAAATCCAGAAATGAAATTTCTCCCTCTAGAGAGATGGAAAGAAATTCTTCCAATCCCATCACTATTTCGCGAGAAAACCGTTTCCAATGCGCGGATGAATATAAAACTAAACTAGACCGAAATCAGGGATAGATTTAATTTTAGACGTAGGAATGGAGAACGGTTAGTATTTAATTCAGTCCAACTCATAGCCCAGTTTAGAGCCCCTACCTCCAACACGTAACGAAAAGTTTAAATCATCTTATTGGCTCACTTCAACTAAGTTTTGATGACGTTGCTGAAGGGGACGGCGAAAAATACGTCGTAATTCCTTTTAATATCTGTCGCTATTACCCGCCTCTTCTTTCATACCCCCCCCCGTCCCATGGAAGGGGGTCCGGGACTTTGACGCGCGTCCAGATTGCTCTGTTCTCATTCCTACTTCTAAAATTAAATCTATCCCTGCGAAATCAGTTGAGCACCTCTTATACCTTGCATGAACAAGTCTTATTGAGAGAGATTTGAAAAAAAAAATTGAGTAATTTTTAAAATATAAATTGCAATACACAATGTCAATAATATGTAAATTATTTACACATATTTTTAAATTTTAGAGGGGGAAAACGCTCCTACCTTAGAACACTTTAAACCTTAACACTTTCTACAAAAAATTGGTTAACTTTTATTAATATTAAACAATAACTTAATAAAATACGATAATCAGAGTATACAGCGTTGTTAGTCAAAGATATGATTTACAGTGATTGGCATTTAGCTATCAACACGTTGTAAGTTAGATAAAAACATACGGGCCTACGGTTTCGAATCAGGTAGTTAATAAAAATTCGAGTAAGGTTTATTCGGTTATGCAACCTGGTAGTTAGGGGAAAAAATCGAAAAACCGCGTGCAATAAGTCTAGCGTGCACCAGGTGCGTACCGTGCTTGTATTACATTGTAGGTATATCAGTTACCTAAAAATGGGCCTCTCATCTGACAGTATAACTGCAATACATCAATCAAAAACGTGCCTTTTGATAAGCAACCAATGAAATATGGTCAGGGTGGAGTGAATGAACACGAACGTATTGTGCAGTAAGAAAACTGGGTATAAAACAAGTTCTTTTTTTTCTTTCTTTATCATTTCAATTAAGAGGTTAGGAAAAAATTACTAAAACTGGTGTAGGTTAATTGAAATATATAGTTAGATATTTTTATAGATAATACCAAGAACCCATAAAATACCTGAGAAAATCCACGAGCACGTCGTACCTTTTCCACTACGTGAATTTATAAACTTTCCCTTATTCTACCTTAGCATAGACGTTCTTAGATCAGATCATATGGGTTCTTTTAAAGCCGTATACATTGAAAAATTATTAATTACGAAAACCCCGTAATTAAAATTTCGTCAACAAAAATTAAGTTGAAAATAATCATTATTACTATTATAATTAATTAATACTAAAACTAAATATAACCTAGGTTTACACATAATATATTTTTAAATATATTCGCAAGGAATTTTTTACCCTTTGAGCGATTTTTCTGTGCGGGGTTCAACTAGAAGAAACTGGGATGCTTTCCCCAAATTATTAAATTATAGTTCATACTGTTCCCGGGACACCCGGTTTAGGTACGGTACCTTGAAAGGGGAGGATTAAATGTAAACCCTAACCCATTATTTTTAAAAAGTTAATAGGATAAAAAAAACGGGGGTTTTACACAGATCATGCATGAATTTAAAAAGTGGGCGGTTCGGAGCACCACCAAAAAGAAGAACCAGAAAAGAAAAGCACATTGCAAGCTCATCAAAAAAGGGAGGCGTATTTGGTATACTAGTTGTTTGTGTGTTGAACGAGGAAGCAAAATAAAATTCCTTAAAGGGATACAAACACACTAAAATTATCAAATCAATACTTGTTAGCTCGATTAGAACTATCCAGAGCCCTGGTATCTATTCTAAAATTTTGATAAGTTATACAGCGGCGTAATGGATCGTTAATTGTTCTTTTAATTATAGTGCAAGATTACCGTAACGAATAACAACACCACGCGGTTGTTGGGCTTACGAGATGGAACTACTACTTCAGTTTATAAATTTAGTATCATTTCAACTACCCTTCAATATATATTTAACATAGAAAGGCTTGGTCCTTCCAAAAAAGAGGAATTCGTTCAAATTTAATTTAGATCATGCGGAGAAAATAGACCTAAGGGTGTGCTTCTCTACCCATCCGACCAGAGATCCAACACACAGAAATAGAAGCATATCCCAGTAAACATTCAAAAACTCTACCTTTAACAGACTGCGACCCCTATATCAAGAAGTGATACCCAGTTTATTAGGGAGAAGGTATAAGATGCCTAAGTATTCGCGCGCGATAGTCCCAGTCCCCCTTTCAAAATACAAGGGGGGACGTAAAAGGAGGCCGGGCTATTTCGCAGCCTCTCCTCAGTCGGAAAATACGTAAATTTCGTCATTCGCGTCGCGCTGACGTGAGTTTTCAAGAACCAATGAGATGCTGGTTGCAATTTAGAGGCGGGGATTAATTTCGGACCTAGCACTGCCTTCTCTAAAGGCAGTATTAAAGATGGCAGTGGACCTAGGTTTGGACTGGAGATAAAGCTGGAAATGAGGCGAATTTATACCTTCTCCCTAATAAACTAGATATCACTTCTTGTCTATATATACCCTATATCTCCATCCAAAATGTTTCCTCCATGTTTAGAAGCGTATGTATGAAAAACAAGATCAATTTCATAAACAGACATACCAGCACCATCAACTCAAGGGCTATATTTATATGGGGTGAAACTTTTAACTCGAAAATTATATATTTTTATCTGTGTATACCTTCATGGGGTGCCTATATATACCTAAAGAAGAGGAAGAAGCCCAGTTATTCAAAAACCCCTAGCTATTTTGCCAAAACATGATGTGCCTTGCCATGGTTTCGCATTTTTGCACCCCTCAATTTTTTTTTCCTATTAAAATTTAGCACCGTTTGGGCGTGGATTCGTTTTTCGGAATCCCTACTTTTATGTCTGTAATTGTACCTTTTTGCGCTAACAAAAATGTTGCCCCTTTTTTTATAAGTTACTAGCCCGAGGGTCCCAATATATATTCACTTTTTCAAAAAAACGGATGGGCCAACAAAAAAAAAAGGCCCGGGCAACTGATAGATTGATAATTTATCGGTATGGTAATCTATCATTGAAGATTATTTTAGTTTCGTTCAATTAAAGTTGAAATGATTCGTTAAAAACGTGAACCAAAAAATATCATTTCAAATTTTATCTAACCGAAAATGAATAAAAATCCACTGCTTCGTTTAGGTGGGAGCAAGAAGTGATATCTTGTTAGACTTGTTTATTGGGGAGAAGGTATAAATTCGCCACATTTCCAGCTTTATCTCCAGTCCAAACGCAGGTCCGTAGATAATCTCCACCTCTAAATTACAACCAATATCTCATTGGTTCTTGAAAACTCACGTCAGCGCGACGCGAATGACGAAAATTGCTTGTATTTTCCGACTGAGGAGAGGCGAAATTTTTTACGTCCACCCTTGTATTTTGAAAGGGGGACTGGGACTATGTCGCGCGAATACTAAGGCATCTTATACCTTCTCCCTAGTAAACTAGATATCGCTTCTTGGTGGGAGCTAAGTTTCGTGAGATAATTTACAGGGCCATATTGGTGGGTTCAATGCACAAGGAAAGCTGAAAATCATGCCCAATATGGCTGCCATAACTGAGGAGGGTGTGACGTACTACTAAACCAACTGAAATCTCTCTATCGGTCATTGTTAAAAACAAATTCACCTCTTTTTTAAACAACGTATAATTAAATTTTCGATACGCCAATTGCTGATAAATCGTGGAATTGTTGGAAGAAAAAAAAGAGAGAGAACTTAAGACTAAGAGGAATTCTTAGGAGCGCCGGGAAATAAGTCGACCCCTATTTTTACGCAGCACCAAATTTAGCTAAAGGGCAAAATATGAAAGGCCAATTATAAACGTGCATACGTAAACACCCGCCTTTCTATATAGATATTGGTATGAATATATTTCATTCACTCACAAATATTAAACATGTACCGAGCCTGCAAAGTGCTAAGAAGGCTTCCAAAACTGGAAAAAGGGGGTAGGCAACCCTCAATATCGGGACATACAAGCAAAGAGGAGGTTGATACATTGTAGTCCATCTCTGCGCACTCTCTCATGATACAAAGAGACTACAGCGCAGGCGCCAAAAAGCGAGATGGAAGGTAAAGTTTTATCCCCGTGTCTTCCCCCAATAGTTACATCAGTTACATCATTTTCATCAAATTACGGTAAAATTGTTAGACAAATTTTGGCGTAATTTATTCACGAGATCAAATGTATGCCTATAGATGTTCCATATTCATGGGAAACTATTACTTAATCTATTTATTCACGCATTAGTTACTATATATCTTTCAAAGAGCGTTTTAACCGCATGACGCTCATCATTATTCAAAAAAAATACTGAAGCCTTATACACAGTTCATTTTCTCTTCACCCTCCTACGAATTAAATTAGAATAAATTAAAATCTAGCGAATCGTAATCACGAGTTTCGGAGATATGATTTTTTTTTTTTCGGCGAGAAAAGCGCAGCGCCACATATCGGTTAAAAATATCATCATAGCTAGTGCGTTCTCAGTTTTCCGAGAATTTTGCGGTAATATTAAATCCGGTTTTGGAACCGCGCGGTAATTAAGGAAACACTTTTAAATTACGTTGGAAATATTCTTAATGACGAAGAAAAAAAAAAGGTGAAATATTTAAAAGAAGATGACCCCCCTAAAATTCTCTCTTAAAAAATGTAATTAAAATTAGGGATTTTTAAACCTTTTTAAAATACACTAATGTACAGTATAGAGCCTGCATGCACTAATTATTAATCCCTAATTTTGTAGCTTACCAGTTTTTTTGTTTTTAAAGTTTTACCAAGAAGTGATATCTAGTTTATTAGGGAGAAGTTATAAATTCGCCACATTTATAATCTAGCTCTTTTTCTCCAGTCCAAACGTAGGTCCGGAGTTAATCCCCGTCGACTCTAAATTACAACCAGCAATCATCTCATTGGTTCTTGAAAACTCACGTCAGCGTGACGCGAATGACGAAAAATTACTTGTATTTTCCGACTGGGGAGAGGCTGCGAAATAGCCCGGCCCCCCTTGTATTTTGAAAGGGGAACTGGGACTATGGCGCGCGCATACTTAGGCGACTTAAACCTTCTCCCTAATAAACTAGATATCACTTCTTCGTTTTACCAAATATATGGCTTGATTACCCAGCAAAGCAACTTTTCTTAAAACGGATACTTTGACAATAAAATCAGAATTAACTTACTTTTCGTGCCCCAAGGTATTAGCGCTGGCGGTACTCCTGGAATTCTAGTTAATCCGCCATATACCGACTGCATCACCTATTCAAAATATACAGAAAAAATATATTAATTATATTAGTTGAATAATACACGCAAAATTAGTTAAATTGATAAGATTTCAAAACCTACTGCGAAAATTTGAAAGGGAGGTTTATTGCTTTAGATTATAAAAGTACTAAACTCTTTGGGGCCTAACAGGCAACTGAATTTCAACACAAAGGGCATCTTGATTCTTAAAACAAAAGACAAATATAATAGGGTCCGTAATCTCGACTGAATAATGCCCCTTACGTATGTCTACTCCACAGATGAAAAAAAACTGGTTTTTTAGTGCAACAAATAGACGTATGTCATAAAATATTTCTTCACTGGCAAGTTATAAATAATAAACAAAATAAAAATCTACATTAGAAATAAATTAATACGAAGGTATCGTCGTTAATTCTTATATTAAAATACAGTCTCTAATATTAAAAATAAAATATATAATACCATATAACTTCGTGTTATTTATTTCTAGTTCTATAGTTTATAGACGAAAGACGGTAGGCATGTTAACATTTACAATGCAAAAATAACGCCAAAATATATTCCCTAGTGTTTAATTCTTTGCTTTTTATTTATTTCATTAAACCGAAGTTAATAATTTGAAGTATTATGTATCCCTGTTTCTGAAACGGCTGCCAGAAATGAAGGACAGTGTTCCTTGGTCAATTTAGAGTCCCTGTATAGTTAGTTTCACATTCAACAAGTGACGTAAAACTTACTTCTATGTCAATTATATTAGAAATTAAAAATTTATTTTAAATTAAAATAACATAATTCCGATATATTTTATAGCATATACTGTATATCCCCAAAGAAATCAATTTTACACATTGAAACACGTTCAGTTCATGAATTACTTCGATAGTCCCTTGAATATTGTACACTATTCTTCATTAAGGGATGGGTATGTTGGAAATGAGGAAATTCATAACGTATGGGGTGAGAGATTACGTGCACGTTTTAAATAACTGGCGAGTGACGAAGTAGGGCCTCTTTCTGAGAATATTTTTTTTTACGCAAAAAAATGGAACAGGAGCGTACATTAAAGAAAAAAAACGCTCGGCCATCTTGGAAGCGCAAGGAGGGAGTAAAGTGATATTTTAGGGAGGCCCAACGTCCCACATTACGAAATTAGGCAGATTTACTCGCTACAAATACAAAACTTTCATACCAGCTAAAATTCTAAACTAGCTAGAAAGAAAGAAAGAAAAAAACCTGAATAATAATTCTAAAACTACTGCTTCTAATTCAATAGACATAGCATATCTGCATATCTATAATCTTATATCTGATACGCTTTGATGTTGTCATTGTATATAATATAAATCAAGTTTCTTAACGCAAGATCTTTTTTTCTTTTAATTCTAAGATACATCTTCAAGGTCTTTGACGTCAATTCGAAAATATTTTTCTTAACAAAAGAATTGAATAGGAAAAAAAAAATAGTTTCATAAGAATTTAAATAAAATATCCGCGGGGAATAATAAATTAAAATTTAAATTATATTGTAATATCACTCTGTCACGTCGCCGCGAAATTTAAATTTTAAGTATAGCCTCTAAACAATAATTGGTCGAGTCAGTAAATAACTTTTATTTCCAGGAATAAAAGATGCACTGACGCGATGGAATCTTAACATTAATACTGTCATGGTGGCATTTATAAATTGCGTAGAAGTTAACAAACTCCCGATTCCCGAATGCCTAGGGGATACCAAGGAATATACATATCCGAATGAGACCAAGGATAAGATGTAGTTGTAGAAAGAGAGAGAGAAAGAAAGAGAGACATATAGAAAAGTAATATAGAGTAGGGGGAATTTCGGACAATGACAAATGTCAAATCGTCGCCTGACTTTTATAACTTTTTCGCCCTCGATCCGTTTCTTTGACTAAACGATCTTATTCCATCTTCTCTTCTCCAACCGTCCTCCTCCTTGAGATTAGGGAAGGTGTCCTCTCTCTTTCTCTCTCTTGGAGAACCCCCTCTCGAAGCATGTCGGGATAGGGCGTTTAAAGTGGACATTTTAAAGCGAATGTCACCCTGAATATTCCAAGGCAATAAATGGATATTTTGTCTTCTTGATAGGTTTTTTGGGAGGGGAGAAAAGAACAAGCCAAGGCCTAGCGCCTAGAAAGAACACAGAAAGAATCACATTCATCCCTCCCCTCTCCATAACGTCCGTGACATGCCATTTGGTTTGGGAGTCAGGGGGAAACAGGGGGGTATAGCCCCATAAATGTTCGCAGACCTCAATTTAAAACCATCCGAGGTTACGTTCCGATTAGAAAGATAATACGGTACAGTTCAAAAATTTCGTTTTAAGCCTTGGCCCCGGAAAATATCGCCATCTTTACTTCTTACCTGTCCATTAGTATAGTTCACTTCGGGGTTTAGATACGTAATCATAGATTATTAGAGGTAAATCTGGACAGTATAGGGTCCGAGAGCGATATCTTCCGATGTTGTTGGAGCAAAGGGAGCTAGTTTGAGTTGGGAGGTCGTGACCTTTCCGCAAAGGCTTCTAAGATTCCAATGACAGGGGTCCTCTCTCTAACTCTTACAGTCGTTAATGACCATTGACGCGTTATGAATCATTGGGGCCAAAGAGATCCACCAACTGTGGACGGTGGAGGAATGGGATCCACAAAAATATGGTTGGCTTATAAGAAGCTGAACTAAAAGGTCGCCCAAGGGGAATTCATATTGACGAACACCTTTCCGACACGTCGGACAGTTCGCAATCCATAATTCTATCAACCCGTTTCTTCAAAATTAGATATTTGCATTTCCGAACCATAAAATACAACTATTTCAAGTTTAGTCATGTTCTGCATGTGGTTAAAGAATTACGCATACATTTTGGGGAAGTGTAGTAACTGACTGACCCCTCGAATATCATCCTTTTTCAGGAGTAAGTAAGATGATAGAGGTTGAGTCTCTTTACCGCGATGTGGTTTTAGGCAAATGCCAAATGGTTTTCTCTAACCAGCAGGCGCTGGGAGACCAGGCGCAGTGCTCACGCGGACATATAGTTTTATTAGTACTATTTATACTTAGTGAGGGTCTCTCTCCTGCCATAACGGTGTTAAGAGGTCTAGCCTTAATGGTCTTTACTTGATTTATGTTATCCTTTTTGACACCCAGAGACGCCTAACGGCAATCGGGATTACGTAACTCCAAGAACCGTATACTTATCAAGTAAATATCTATATCTCAATTTTTTTACTTATAGAACATATAGGCTTAATTTTAATTAAATGCGTTTGAATTGAATGAATTTAATAAAAAAAGTATTTGTAGTAATTAAGAATAACAAAGTTTTAAATTAAAATATTCAATTAATTTCAAGGTGGCATTTTTATCTCCTTCAAGTTAATTAAAAATTCAATTTTGTATTTCTGTTTTTTTAGTATTATTTAAAAAATAAGATGCTCAAGTACTAAAGTTCCCCAACAAGTTTCTTCCCAGCCTGAGACCATCGAGATAAATCGTGCTCGCATGCAGATCCGGTATTTTTTGAGCCAGGGAAATTTTACAAGCCATAAGAAAAATCCCTAGGAGTATTCAATCACCTGGATATGAAACTCTTATCAACAGGTATACGCGCAGTTATCGCCTTAATCTCTTTATATTTATACTCCCTGGACCAATCAAGGAGGGATGCGATGGCTTTCTCGCAGGAAGGGGGATTGTAAAAATATACATTCCACATTTTTTCACTTATCATTTGGGAATATTGAGATTTGCTTGTGTGAGAGAGAAGAGAAGGTATGTACGGTATCCTCCCAATGGACCGAATTCCCAATGAACCGAAATCCCATTCAACCGAAATACGCCAAACTAGATAAGAAACTAGCGGAACGGCGGGTTTTCGAACCACTGGGATTTGCGTAAGATAAGGAGATCCCATCGATTCGAATGCAACGGGGTGACGTTGATTTAGGACTGGTTAGGTTAGGTTAGGTTAGTAATATTTTATAAATCATTTAACAATGCTACGCCTTTTCCAAAATATTGATGTTTAGCTTCATTGACTTCTCAAATAATATGCCTTTTCCAAAACATTACTGTTAGGTTAGGTTAGGTTAGGTTAGGTTAGGTCAGGTTAGGTTAGGTCAGGTTAGGTTAGGTCAGGTTAGGTCAGGTTAGGTCAGGTTAGGTCAGGTTAGGTTAGGTCAGGTTAGGTTAGGTTAGGTCAGGTTAGGTTAGGTTAGGTTAGGTCAGGTTAGGTTAGGTTAGGTTAGGTCAGGTTAGGCGAGGGGGAAGACACTTGAGAACTCAGGTGTACAATATGACTTGAACTCAATGTACTGTCAAAGCTGAACTCTGAGTTCCGAAGGATTTGAACTCTATGCACTGTCAAAGCTGATTTCTTTTGAACCTGAACTTTGATCTTAGGTCAGGTTAGGTTAGGTTAGGTCAGGTCAGGTCAGGTTAGGTTAGGTTAGGTTAGGTTAGGTTAGGTCAGGTCAGGTTAGGTCAGGTTACTTCAGGTTAGGTCAGGTTAGGTCAGGTTAGGTCAGGTTAGGTTAGGTTAGGTTTGGTTAGGTTTGGTTAGGTTTGGTTTGGTTTGGTTAGGTTAGGTTTGGTTAGGTTAGATTAGGTTTGGTTAGGTATGGTTAGGTTTGGTTAGGTTAGGTTTGGTTAGGTTAGGTTTGGTTAGGTTTGGTTAGGTTAGGTTTGGTTAGGTTTGGTTAGGTTAGGTTAGGTTAGGTTAGGTTTGGTTAGGTTAGGTTTGGTTAGGTTAGGTTAGGTTAGGCTAGGTTAGTAATATTTTATAAATCATTTAACAATGCTACGCCTTTTCCAGAATATTGATGTTTAGCTTCATTGACTTCTCAAATAATATGCCTTTTCCAAAACATTACTGTTAGGTTAGGTTAGGTTTGGTTTGGTTAGGTTAGGTTTGGTTTGGTTTGGTTAGGTTATGTTAGGTTGAGCGACGTAAATGTTCCGTACTTTTCATGAAAATACCATTGGAAACTTACTTTAGAACACTATTCAATTTGAAACAACCAAGTTGAAATAAACAGAGAAAAAATTATTAGACTTTTTATTCAAGTTAAAGCGTTTTGTAATTTTAAGTAACATTAAAGAAAATGTTACGGTTTACGGCTTATTTTAGCTTTCTCTTAAATTAACATAAGCCTTTAAAACCGTTTCCACGGTTAACTCATTGCTACTTCGTTTTTATCGGAGATAACTAGGCAGTGTACACTAACGTTAAGTGCAGCCATTCATGGCTATCTCCACTTTTCGTAAACCGCCCAAGGTGCGGGATTTCGGTCCAATGGGACCTCCCTTCTTTGGTTTCGGTTGAATGGGATTTCGGTCCAATGGGAGGGAATCGTATGTACAACACAATAGCATAGAGGAATAGTGCGCACCTGTATTTGCATGACCATTAAGATAAGCTTTAAAAAGCGCCGGCATCTCCGACCACATCGGAAAAAGTGAGAGGAAAATAAGAAGGAAGTCGCCATGAAAAAAATTAAAATATTTTGCACAGGGCTCGTGGGAGAAAAATAAACTTTTTAAAACCCCTAAAAATATCAAAGATTCCGGGGTTTATTTAATCAGTTAAATTAGTTAGTTTTTCTCTATCAGAACTAACTTAATTTGTGTTGTAAGATATTTTCACATATTTATGGAAAAGTTACTCTGTGATTTGACCCCTTGACCCCTTAAAATTAACATTAATCTCGGTTACATTCCAAGGAGTTTTCTACAACGTGCACAGCTTGTCGCTCTTGTTTACAAAGCGGATATATAATTCAGGAGAAACGGGGGGAGGGGGGAGGGGGGACGCGTACAAGAAAGCGACGTCAAAACTGCTAAGTAAAAGTTAAAATAATCAAAATGCAAAGACCAAAACGGACAGGGTCATTCAGAGAAAATTATTTCGAATTCGCCCCACCCCTTCAGACTTCCCTTGAGTATCATAATTACTCTTAAGTAACCGATATACATTACCGTCAACGATTTAGTCCGTTTCATATAATACGGTTTAAGAAATTGACCATAGAAAGCGTAGCACCATTCCATAGATGTTTCGCGCTTTAATTTCATTAAGCCTAAATTTCATACGTCTTAAGCCTAATTAATAAAAACTGTCATTGTAGACAAAGACTGGAAAGTGTAAAAGATAAGGTTTGAAAATGAACTGCCTGAAGTAACAGATATTAAAATTTTCACTTTTGAAGACATCATTATAAAACATCAATTATTTTAAAAAATTCTTATCTTACTTTTTTTCACCAAAATTTCATTTTCCCAAAATATTTTTCAGCAATATTTACCAAGTATTTTGTCCTCAATAGTAGTTGTCACCTAGAAGGGTTTAAGGGATACTAGCTTGGTACTGGTTTTACTTTCAACTAACATTTGATTCTAGGAGATTCAAATGGTTGGATATCTGAAAAGATTTCTCTTGAAGAGTTTAAATTTTTATATTTTAAAATTGAAAATATTGCGAAGCGGAAAATAATATAGGCCTTTTCTCTGTGATTTAGTTATTAGTGTCGAAAAGATCTGTAGATTGATCGTGATCTTTGAGAGCAACACAGCACGTTAATATTTAATACTTTGAAAGCTTTACAATTTAAGAATACGTTTTGTAAAGTTTTAATACGGTTTATATTTTGTAAGCTCTCAACGATTTTCTCACGTTATAGGGTCAATTTTCTACCTAATTTTAAATTTTTGATAAAAAATAAAATGTAAAGCCGTAGTATTTTTAAAATAACGCGCATGTTCCTTTTTAAAATACTTTCCCGAAGTAATTTTGGTGAAAAAAAGTAAGATAAGAATTTTTTAAAATAATTGATGTTTTATAATGATGTCTTCAAAAGTGAAAATTTTAATATCTGTTACTTCAGGCAGTTCATTTTCAAACCTTATCTTTTACACTTTCCAGTCTTTGTCTACAATGACAGTTTTTATTAATATCTGTCACTTCAGTCTTCATATTAATTAAAATTGTTTAGAAAATATGGGAGAAAAAGTCTTAGGGCGTTGCGCGTCCATCGGTAATTACCGGTCGTCGGTAATCTAGCTTAATTACCGGTCGTCGGTAATCTAGCTTAATTTCCGGTCGTCGGTAATCTAGCTTAATTTCCGGTCGTCGTTAATCTAGCTTAATTACCGGTCGTCGGTAATCTAGCTTAATTACCGGTCGTCGGTAATCTAGCTTAATTACCGGTCGTCGGTAATCTAGCTTAATTACCGGTCGTCGGTAATCTAGCTTAATTTCCGGTCGTCGTTAATCTAGCTTAATTACCGGTCGTCGGTAATCTAGCTTAATTACCGGTCGTCGGTAATCTAGCTTAATTACCGGTCGTCGGTAATCTAGCTTAATTACCGGTCGTCGGTAATCTAGCTTAATTAGCGGTCGTCGGTAATCTAGCTTAATTACCGGTCATCGTTAATCTAGCTTAATTACCGGTCGTCGGTAATCTAGCTTAATTACCGGTCGTCGGTAATCTAGCTTAATTACCGGTCGTCGCTAATCTAGCTTAATTACCGGTCGTCGGTAATCTAGCTTAATTACCGGTCGTCGGTAATTTAGCTTAATTACCGGTCGTCGGTAATCTAGCTTAATTACCGGTCGTCGGTAATTTAGCTTAATTACCGGTCGTCGGTAATCTAGCTTAATTACCGGTCGTCGGTAATTTAGCTTAATTACCGGTCGTCGGTAATCTAGCTTAATTACCGGTCGTCGGTAATCTAGCTTAATTACCGGTCGTCGGTAATCTAGCTTAATTACCGGTCGTCGGTAATCTAGCTTAATTACCGGTCGTCGGTAATCTAGCTTAATTTCCGGTCGTCGTTAATCTAGCTTAATTACCGGTCGTCGGTAATCTAGCTTAATTACCGGTCGTCGGTAATCTAGCTTAATTACCGGTCGTCGGTAATCTAGCTTAATTACCGGTCGTCGGTAATCTAGCTTAATTACCGGTCGTCGGTAATCTAGCTTAATTACCGGTCGTCGGTAATCTAGCTTAATTACCGGTCGTCGGTAATCTAGCTTAATTACCGGTCGTCGGTAATCTAGCTTAATTACCGGTCGTCGGTAATCTAGCTTAATTACCGGTCGTCGGTAATCTAGCTTAATTACCGGTCGTCGGTAATCTAGCTTAATTACCGGTCGTCGGTAATCTAGCTTAATTACCGGTCGTCGGTAATCTAGCTTAATTACCGGTCGTCGTTAATCTAGCTTAATTACCGGTCATCGTTAATCTAGCTTAATTACCGGTCGTCGGTAATCTAGCTTAATTACCGGTCGTCGGTAATCTAGCTTAATTACCGGTCGTCGGTAATCTAGCTTAATTTCCGGTCGTCGGTAATCTAGCTTAATTACCGGTCGTCGGTAATCTAGCTTAATTACCGGTCGTCGGTAATCTAGCTTAATTACCGGTCGTCGGTAATCTAGCTTAATTACCGGTCGTCGGTAATCTAGCTTAATTACCGGTCGTCGGTAATCTAGCTTAATTACCGGTCGTCGGTAATCTAGCTTAATTACCGGTCGTCGGTAATCTAGCTTAATTACCGGTCGTCGGTAATCTAGCTTAATTACCGGTCGTCGGTAATCTAGCTTAATTACCGGTCATCGTTAATCTAGCTTAATTACCGGTCGTCGCTAATCTAGCTTAATTACCGGTCGTCGGTAATCTAGCTTAATTACCGGTCGTCGGTAATCTAGCTTAATTACCGGTCGTCGGTAATCTAGCTTAATTACCGGTCGTCGGTAATCTAGCTTAATTACCGGTCGTCGCTAATCTAGCTTAATTACCGGTCGTCGGTAATCTAGCTTAATTACCGGTCGTCGGTAATTTAGCTTAATTACCGGTCGTCGGTAATCTAGCTTAATTACCGGTCGTCGGTAATTTAGCTTAATTACCGGTCGTCGGTAATCTAGCTTAATTACCGGTCGTCGGTAATCTAGCTTAATTACCGGTCGTCGGTAATCTAGCTTAATTACCGGTCGTCGGTAATCTGGTTTAATTACCGGTCGTCGGTAATCTAGTTTAATTACCCTTAATTGGTAATCTAGATTAATTACCCTTAATTGGTAATCTAGATTAATTGCCCTTAATTGGTAATCTAGATTAGTTGCCCTTAATTGGTAATCTAGATTAGTTACCCTTAATTGGTAATCTAGATTAGTTACCCTTAATTGGTAATCTAGATTAATTACCCTTAATTGATAATCTAGATTAATTACTCTTAATTGATAATCTAGATTAATTACCCTTAATTGGTAATTTAATTAGTAACCCTTAATTGGTAATTTAATTAGTAACCCTTAATTGGTAATTTAATTAGTAACCCTTTATTGGTAATCTAGTTTAATAACCTCTAATTGGTAGTCTAGTTTAATTAACTCTAATTGATAATTTATTTCAAGAACGTTTAATTGGTAAAGTACTTTAATTATTTAAATTCGTAATCTAGTTTATTTATCTTTAATTGGGAGTCTAGTTTAATTATCTTTTATTGGTAATCCAGAATAATTAGCAGGGAAAAGTTAAAATGTTTATTAAGCTAGTTTGAATTTGACTATATCCGCGACAATTTAGACCCGTGTGTTTTGAAGGCGTCGCTGTAGCGGCCGCGTCAACGTCACTGCAGCAATATTAAAGCCGTCTTATCTCACTATCGATAGGCCATTCCAACCAAAAGGCATTAAGAATAAACAATCGGATTATTATGAGGCAACTATACGTTAAAAAAGGCCAACATTGGTCTCGCTGATATTTCCTAATAAAACAGTGTATAATTGCTAAAATATCGCAGATTGGGGTAGTTTTTAAAATTTAAAATTAAACATACTTAAAATTAATTTTTCTCAAAAACCTTAAAAATGGTCCTAGAAAAAGGTTTAAATTTTGATATAAAACCGTTCCCAAACGTAACAAACGAATATTTCATTTCAAAAGGGTGGCGACAAAATGGCCAAATTTGAAAAAAACTCCATGTTATTTCTATGGGAAAATTTAACTTTTTCACCAAAAGGGCTGATTAATTTTATGGAAATGAAAACCACCCTTAGCAACTTTATTTTTTATACAATAAACTAATGGGTGGATCTTCTTGAAATTTTAACCACATATTGAGGGCCCGAATTGTAGTTCTGTGGAACTTTTTCAAAGCAGTTAATACGATACAAAAAAAGTTATAACCAATCAAAAAACCATCCTTATACATTGAAGTCGGTATGAGGTCTTATCTAAGAGAGCTATCGCTCTCATAGAATTTGAAAAATGAAAAATTTAAACGCACGTGGCATTTTTTTTTTTTTGGTGCCAAAATTAAAGGATTTCAATAGCATGAGACTTTTTCTTCAAATATCTAATTATTATATTCCAAAAATGCTAATATTAGGCCTAATATCATCAACTAATTTTGATCATAAGTTTGAGTCGGATTTTGCAAATGCCTAACCACGGTCTGTCTCGTGAGATTTGTGGGAATGATATCTAGTAATCTTGGATATAAATACTTACTTGGAGATGGAGGTTCAGTCCCCTATATATTTACAGATATTAAGGTTATAAATCCATGCATAAGTATATCTGTGGCTGACCTTCTATTAAAGCATTCCAAATTTATACCATCTCATTATTTCAACATTTTTTTTTTGTTTTATTTCTTTCCCAGAATGCCATTGCATTTTCCCAAACTTCCACCAGGACCCCAGGGCCATTTATGCTTGAGTATACTCAACTAAGAGCTAAGAATTTTTGTATAGCTAGTGGTACTTCTTTATTAGAGCTCGTTACATTATCATAGAAACGATAGCTCGTAAATTCTCCTAAAGAATATACTACACTATATATAGTTTCGAGTTCGTTTTCATCCATAATACCCCCTATTTACTACAGTATATCTCCCTAAATTTCGATATATACAGACAGAGTTGTAGCACGATAACCAGTTTGGTTTGAATTGGCCAGTTCTTAAAATTTAAAATATTTTGTATTATAACTCTATAAGGTATAAGTATGAGTCTGTCATTTGGGCTTTTCCATGAGACGCAAAATTAAGGAGCGCCATCTTTGATTAAAAACTAAAAGCTTTTACGGAACATAGCTTACTGTGATTTTTTCTTTAAGGTTTAAGCCCAGGCTTATTCGTTGGACCACTTTTTAAATTCAAACCCGAGCCTCAATGGTCCCAAGGACTACTTTAAAAATTCCCACTCGGGACTAGTTAATTTATTCAAGAGACTAGAAGTTCCACCCAAGTCTGGAGGACCAGTTTGTAAAATATATTTATTTCGAATTCTGGTAAAGTCTTAAATGAAAGAATATTGTTTGTTTCTGGCAAATTCACCACCAGGAGACGCTCCTATACACGTTTATAAAGAATACGCGGTCGCAGAAAACATATACTTTCAAGAGTATGAATGGCTTATGTTAGCTTACCTATTTGACTATATAATTATTAAATATTTTACAAAAAATATTAAATAAACGAGTTCAATTTAATCGTTGATTCTTGAGGGTATTATTTTTTATCTAAAATCATAATAAATCATGACTAGAAAATGTCACTGCATGCTAAACCTAATTAGTATTTTTTCCCTAGAATGGTTATCATTTTTAAGGGTGTAACTTTTTATAAAGGAGAAAATAAAACTACGGGGGCCTCTCGGAATTTCCGTATATACATATACAGTATTTAATATTTCTATCTCAAACTTTATACTGAAGTTGATTTAATTTATCGAGAGAGGCTCCGGCTGGCACAAACACAAGAGTCTCGAACGAAGTCTCCTCTTGACACGTCACGTTTTGAATAACAATTAGAAATATACCTTTACATTAATTAAATACAGCCCAATTCGATTTTAATTTCTTTAAAATATGTGGCAGCTAAATGTAAACCAGAAGTGAGATGAGACTAGAAGTGAAGGGCTCTAGCATTGGTAGTAGATCCTGGCACTAGTGAACAAATTTGAGGATTTTATGCCGCTTTCCACGCGCCTACACTACTGAGAAAAAATTGGTCGAGTTCCAAAAACGTTTCCTACCCCCTTCCCCTCAACCTAAAGCGGCGGAACACGGACGCGGCTCCTTGAATCTAGTTCGGCCGTCTACCACCGCGAGCGTCTCACGTTTTGGAGGGAAAATTCAGAAACCGCTACTAGAGGACCAACCGCTCTTGTGTTATCAAGAATATTCACCTTCGCCGAGTGAAGAATTTGGTTAGCTCAGTACTTCTGTTTCATCTCACTTCTGGTAAACCTAAATGCAATCAAGAGTAAATCAAGCCGGAGTATAATTCTTAGTCATCCAATTTCGATCAAATTCACATCGCGTCAAAGTTCAAAGAGTAAAAAAAACGGCATGACCTTTAGCAGTGCCCAAAATTTACTTATTCCCCCTATTGTTGTTTTGCTTATATTATTAGTTATATAAAACCCCTTTGTAATGGTTAAGCAATATATTAAGTTGAGCAGCCATATTTGAGTGACCTCTCCCGGGTTTGTAACTCGGGCCAAAAAAATTGGTATTCGCCTACACGTTAGCGACAGTCTGCCGCCTCATTTATTATTATTCGTAACTTCAACCAACTACCACCACCAACACTTCACTAATAATGACAGGGTTTATCGCTAGGGGGCCTCCTCTGTACGCTTTTGTTTTTATTTACATAATTATATTCTTGAAAATACCCATACCCATACCGATACTCGCTTGGACTTTATATGAAATTATTATGTGAAAAGGAAAAAATATATATTTATCCAATGCTTCAATCCTAAGAAAGAATAGTCATGAATTCTTATAACAGCATAAATCTTCTAAGTCTTAGTTAGGCAGATAAATTCTTAAAGAGGCCCCCACTCATGCTCGACTCAATTTATGATCCAAATGCCGCTTTTAAAAAAATCCCCCTTTAAGTAAAATTTCTGGAAAGTAGTTCGCGTGGGGTCGGTCATTTAAGAATCAGATTAAAAACTCAAAATAATATTAAATATTTTTCAATCTACTACTTACTATACTGCTCTTTAAATCTTATTTATTGTGGATTAATTGAATTTATGCGATTTATTTTTGGGGATTTTAGATTTATCTGTATTTTTTTTAAATAATTTTGTTAATTTTAATTGGTTTTTTCAAGGATTTCAAGAATTTAAATTTTTAATGAATTTTAGAGCATTTAAAGAATACTTATTAATATTAAAAAATATTAATAGTTTTTTTTATAATTTATTCTTTGACAGAATGAATATTTTATTGGGATTTTTAATTTAAAAGGTATTTTTTTCTTCCAAGGATTTTAATTGTTACGAATGTTAAATGATTCAAATTAATATTAAATTTAAAAATATTAATAAAGTTTATTTTTAATTGATTCTTTGAAAGAATGAATATTTTATTAGGATTTTTAATTTATTTTAAAGGTATTTTTTTCAAGGATTTTAATTGTTACGAATGTTAAATCATTCAAATTAATATTAAGTTTATAAATACTACTAAAGTTTTATTTTTATTCGTTTTATTTGACGAAATGAGTATCTTATTAAGATCTTGAATTTTATTTTGTATTAGGTATGAGGTATGACCATCCCCTCGTTATTGCGCCTCTTCGCGCAGGGCCATGCCAAAAAAAGCGTATAGTTTAAAAAGTACGTGATTTCTTTTAATAAGAAAGTATTTTTTCCGGCCCTTTTTTTTTAAAAAAAAAAAAAATAAAAAAAGTCCAAGAGGCCCCTTTTTATCCATAGCCATGGATATCCATCTCAGTCCGAATCTTGACTTTATCCGCTTCCAACTGAATAAGCAATACAACATCATCAAGCGTAAAGGTTAAACTCGGTTAAACCCCTTTGGTTAATTAGTTACAAAAAGCCTAAACACTCTTAAGCAAATTCCGGTTGAAACTGTCGATTTGATATATGCGCGTGCTCACTTCGGTGCCATTCAACTCCAATTTAAGTAGACGAATTAAAGGAATGTTCAGATATTATTTTTTGTCGCTATAATCCCTTTAGTAAAAGCCAAAAACCAAGTTTCCAAGTGTTTAAAATAATTTACATTAACTATTTTTAAAATAAATTAAATTGGTAAAAGTAATCATGGCGCCTGTATGGTGTGCTTTTCTGCATAGAAATAGATTTCAATTGTTCCAGGAATATTTGACCGCAATGTATTTGACCGCAAGGGATGTTATTTGCTTATTCTTGACCATACGAATTAGTTTGGGTGGGGGGATACAATGATTGAATAGGGGGTAAAGAAAAAAGTAAGACCATTAGGCTAACTGGAAGACCCCAGATGTCCGAGAGCATCAAATGGACATTAGCTTTCCTCCCTCCTCTCCCCATCTTTCCGACAGCTTCTCTTTTCCGAATCCCTTCTCCTCTTTGGCTAACAATCTCTCCATCATAGGCAAGGATGTCTCAGTCCGATTGTCTTGGTATGTACAGAAAAAAAGGGTGGGGGAATATTTTCCCTTCACCATCCATAATGAAGATATCACTAAGCCTTTGTACTAAATAAAACTAAGCTAAAGGGACGCTTAGACTCCATTACTTAATTTATCTCAGTGAGACCCAAGTTGTTCTCTACACAGGATGGTTTAGCTCATCGATATCAGGCCCTGCCGCCCTGAAATAAGCGCAGGACACTAAACATTGTCCATTTTCCAATAAAACTTTAAAATGTCCCATACATTTTTTAAAAACTAAGGGGGTTACTTGACGGTTGACCAGTAAATTTTTCCGAAGTTTTGATAGCTTCACTATGAAGACGCGACACAATTTTTGCGAATTCCAGTGGACAATGTCCTATAAATTTTCCAATCAAAGGGGGTATCACTGGACACATGTCCAATAAGAAATTTTTCTTATTTGACCGGCCCTGATCGAGATCAGTTGACGAGCCAAGTTAGCAGTTCAGTTTGAATCAGTTATTGACTAACTCAGTCCGACAACTCCGCATTAAAGTTCCTCAAACAACCCCGTGATTTAAAACGGCGTATATCACCAGCGCAGTTAGTTGGGAATAAATAAAAAAGCATTTTGGAATTTACTACCCAATATGTATAGAGTATAGACTCTTAGTAAGAACCGAGTGTAGTTGAAAAACGTTTAAATGGTGCGGGTTCATCCGTCAAACACCGAATAAAATCGCCAGTTTAAAAAAAAATCGTAGGGGGTTAAAGCGTTGAATTATGCAGAATCGGGAGTTTATATATGTATAAATATAGGAAGTATGGGGGTGGGGGCCCCCGGAGGTTAGTGCATGGGGAGTGAAATGGCGCGGAATCCTTCAATTTTCCGCCCCTAAGAACCCGAGCGCGCAGTTTAAAATGTTGGAGGCTCAAAATATTTTGGGGTTTTATATTCGAGGATCAACTTCTCCCCTTTCACCAGATGTAAATCCACTCCAGAAGATCCGATCGAGGGGATACACTTACCAACCCAAACGCCCCCGCCTAACTATTTTGAATAAATCCAGAAGAAGAAGAAGAAGAAGAAGGGGGGAAAACCAAGCCCCCGCTGCCGGAAACACGCGAAGAAAAACGTTTTCCTCTTTTGCTCTTTATATGTACACTGTATATTTAAACACATACATTTTTTTTAGGATTTTACATAAAGTGAAAAGAGTGTCGCGCTTTGGGAGGTTGGATTCTTAAACTTTAGTATATTCTGAAAGATGGATTGATCGAAAACGTGCCGATTTACGGTGAGAAATAGTACCAAAACAGACCGTTAGAAGCGCCACCACCGCCAGTATCTTTCTTCGACAGATGGTTCACGTTTGATGGACGGAATATCCCCTCCCTCCTTTTTATGTATTATTTATCGTGGTATAAAAATCACTTTTCGACTACTATCTCAAAAGTGTAGAAAGTGAACCCTCACTAAAGCAAGATTATTTCGTTTCTAGTTGAGGTTTAAAAATATGTATCAAAGCGCCAAGGTTTTCCTAAAACATTGCTACCCAAATGGCCGGCTCTTCTCAAGCATCAAGGCATGCAACGACTTACACACGAGTCGAAAAAGATCGCGAGGGAAAAGTGAAAATTTCCGGGAAAAAAAAGCAACAACGTGTTATCCAGAGTGGAAAATAGTATCGTCTCTCTTGGGTGCATGTGTGGAAAGCGGGAGGTTAATGATGATCTAGCTACCAACGGCAATCATAAGATACACCCCTCAATCTTACCTACCACCCCCGTTTCAAAGGACCTCTTCAAAAAAATATATATCCCTCGCTTTTGGTATAGAGAAAAGTGGAACACACTTCTATAGTGGCTTGAAGAAAGCTAGGAAGGCAGCTTTAAAACTCCGTTCAACCGAAATCCACGAATTAAAAGCAAAGGGACCATCAAATTTATCGCACTCACGCTATAGCTCAATATCATTCACCCTCTCGTCTTGAACATTACCTGCTTGTAGGTGCTACTACTATCAAAAGCGTTCCTTCAGTGACGAGGAGTTGGGGGGACAAAATGTGGGGGTGAAAATGGGTGGGATCCCTGACCCCTTGGCACCCTCTTTCCTACCATACTGCAAACGTAAAGGGGCCACCATCATCTTTTGAGGGTGTATGTGCTGGAATGAAAACTAAAAGAATACAGGAACAGAAAAAAAACGGAGGTACAGAGAAAAGGGATTGTTTTTATATCATCCGGATGGTTAATTGGCCTTTCTTCCATCCTTTCCCGCTCCTCCATGGTCTGAAAGACCTGGCTTTAATCTCTTTCCCTATGTCGCGTACTTGTAGCTTCCCCAAATGGTTCCAGAAACTTGATTTCTTTTTTTCAGGATAAATTTGGGACTTCGAACCTTGAACAACTGTGGCTCGTTTGTACGATTCGTAAAGGAGAACGAAACAACAAAGTATTCAAATTCCCCCACCACAACAAAGTATTCAAATTCCCCCACCACAACAAAGTATTCAAATTCCCCCACCACAACAAAGTATTCAAATTCCCCCACCACAACAAAGTATTCAAATTCCCCCACCACAACACAGTATTCAAATTCCCCCACCACAACAAAGTATTCAAATTCCCCCACAACACAACCAAGTATTCAAATTCCCCACCACAACAAAGTATTCCCCCACCACATCAAAGTATTCAAATTCCCCCACCACAACACAGTATTCAAATTCCCCCACCACAACCAAGTATTCAAATTCCCCACCACAACAAAGTAACTCAACAGAAATAAGCTTCCACTAAAGATGAATAATAACAACAATGGAAGATACTGAATACCTCGATTTGGTAAATCATATACGGTGTATTAGTTGGAAAATTATTTTGTTACGAATGACTTTAAGGAATGGGGCAAATCGATTAACTACAGTATTTACATCTCGGATTTATTCTTCGCGTTTCGCCGTGAGTCAATGAATCGTTTAAGCTTGGTACACTCGTTTTCCCAAACAGTTAGGCGCAACGAAGCGAACGACATAATATTTACAACTTACCAAGACGAAGAACTCTATCGAATCATTAAGAGGGGACTAATGAAGAAAACGTGAAGAGATGGAACAACTAAGAAAGACTTAATGTATCTTCCTTTTCCAAGAAAAGCAAAAGATGGATTAAGACTTCCTATTCATTAAGTAAAGCTTTGACTACGGAAAGGAACATTTGCCCAGTCGTTACTTAATAATAGGTTACAATGATATTATATTTAAGGATCATTCGGACCAAAAACAAACAAGCAAACAAGACTGTCAACAGAAAAATCTTAGAATTTTTAACAAAAACAAAAACACACCGGATAATAAATAATTAAAAAAAAATGAAACGAAATAATAATTATTAAGCTGTTCCACATTTATACTAGTTGAAAAATAAATACTTCTAACGATTATTTTTCGAAACAATGATATTGACTTATTTGTTTATAATTTTATTTCCGACCCCCCTATCCCCCTTTTATTATTAATTCCGCTCGTTGACGAAAATGAGGTTATATTCTTGTTATAATAAATCATTGTTTTAAAGGTTAAAAAAAAAAAACCCTGAGAAACTAATTGGTTTTATACAATATATAAAATTTTGTTTAAAATTCTGGCTAACGAATTATAATCAACTTTAAACTTTAGACAATGAAATAATTTTGATTTTGCAGTACCAAACCGATGTTTAATTGCATTATTTTAATTAAGAAAGTACTAATTATTATTGAAGTTAATCCAGTATATATCAACGTTCGCGTTAGATCAAAATTTATAGAGTTATTTTTTGGAGAAAAAAATTATTGCATTATTTAATAACTGAACCCAAATTTAAAACTTTGCACGTAAAATAATTTGGATATTTTGGTAAATACTTTCTTAAAACGTAAAGACCAAAATATCCTTCCAACTCAAGACAATTGCGATTTGAAAATAGAGCCAGGATTGAAGTACAAAAAAAAAACCCCCACTAAAGTCGGGCTAAGAAAACTAGGTTCCGTTTTCTAAGCCAATATTCCATTCCCATAACATCTAGGCCTACAGGCTAAGAATAAAAAAAAACCAAAAAATACTAAGAGAAAAAAAAAAGCTAGCGAAAGATAAATTACAAAGTAATTCAGTTCGGAACAACGGGCCGAAAACACTAAGACGGAGAAAAACATAGGGTTGATATAGGGGGGCAATACCCCCACCCAGACCCTTCCTGCCCCCTCTCCTCAATCCCCTATATCTGCCCCTACACTATCCTACGTCACTGGTCAGCGGGTATTAAAGTCAATCTATATAATATAAAAAATCCTATATATCAGTCGGGGGGGTCGGGAATAGGGGGGGGGGGTTTAGCCCGTGAGGCCTGATCGGAAGCAATGGCGGTAGGATCAGTAAAAAACTGAGGAGAGAAAAAAGGCGGGGGTCATCTTAAAGGATGGACTACAGGAGGGGGAAGAGAGAAGGGGGTTTGAAAAGATGTGATGGGATGGGATGAGAAACGGGGGTAGGGGTAGAGGTAGGGGGTTAAAAGGGGGGTGGAAATGACTGGACCGTGGATACTATGAAAGGAAAAATATTGTAAGTCAATTGTTTCTGGTTCTTCTCTTAAAAAAATGGCGTATATACTAATTACAAAAAACACTTAAGTTAACTGAGGAGCTTAGACCTCCAAAATATTTTAGTATAGGGTCATTGATATTGGTCCAATAATTAAAATCATTGAAAATAATTTAAAGTTTACGACCTTTTTGCGCTTAAAAATAAAGAGGGGGGGATCGGCATAACTTTGGTAAGTGTAGGGATATAAAGTCCAGTCGACGTTACTATGGAAACGAGGAGGTTTAAGAGCGGGGGGGGGGGGTTGAAACGTGGGTCGGTCAGCCTACAGGAGCTAACGGAATTTTTTTTTCTTCTTGCTTTCTTTTTTTTTTTTTTGAAACTATCTCTAATCCGAGAGAAATGACCAGAAGGTTTGTTTCCTCGCGCGCCAATGCTGACCCTCTCCCCCATTGGTCAATGACTGGACACTATAGAGAAAAAAAAGGGAAATGAAATACAGAGGCGAAGTAGTGGGTGTTGGGGATGAAAAATACCAACTTGGAATGGATGGATGGATTTCGCGCTGCCTCTAAGGTAAAAAATATAGATTGATTCAATCTAAGATTGCGATATTGTAAATGAAACATTTCTACATGAAAATGAAGAGTCAGGTTTTCACCTTTAACACCTTCCGGAAAATCTGTATAGAATATTCACCTGTAGAAATATCCCCCACTCACTCCTCATTGGTGTTAAAGATATCAACAAAGCGCGGGCCTAAGAAGATAATTTTTTTTTAAATGCCGTCTGACATTTTAAAATATGTTTGTGCCAAAAAATCGTACGACGCCAAGGCATGTTAGGTGAAGGTCATTTGAAATGACCATTTTAAAAGGGATAGTAGTAAATAATTTCGACTAAAATACTTAATTGTGTTAAAACTGAGTCGTAAGTAACGCCTCGTACTAAGCGAGAGGCTGACTTAAATTTAAACAGTGTCGTTTTCAAAAGATCTCGGACTAAGATTGTTTAAACCATATCCTTAGTTTTCAGATTAGGAGCATTGATACCATTTGCACCAGGAGATCAGGCTACTTTGTCAGTCCTGGTGTAAATTGTACCAGTCCTAGTCTGAAAATTATGTTTTTTTTTTCTTAAAAAATAATTATGTATATTTAAGAAAAACTTTTCGAAACAAATGATATTATACCCAAAAATTTTGATGCTCGTTTCGTCTTAAATGATGCTATCCCTTATATTAATCTGGTCCATCTTATCTTTTTCATCTATATTTCATCCACACCTACCGATAAATTGTAAACTCCCTTTGTCATTCCCTTTCCTCCCATAGTCTTAAGAATGTATATGAATTATACGGTCTGAGAAAACAGGGGGGGGGGAAGAGAGAGGGTGTAAGATGCAACCCCCTTCTCCTCCTACTCCTCCTCAGGGTTTCCATCGTTTCTTTTAGAATGTAGAAGCAAGCTGCAATGAGTCTAAATCGGGTTGTCATGGAAACGGCACTCTCAAGATGACCGCCCGAAAAAAAATCCAGAGACCTAAAGTATAAAGTGCTGGCCGTCAAAAGGGGGTTGGGTAGAGGGGGTATGAAGGGAGGTTTAAAGGAGGTTCAGGGGGTGGTGGTGTTGCCCAGAAGAGCGTGCCAGAAAGAGAAGCAATAAGATTGGAATAGAGTAGTACACTGAGACCGAGGAGAGAAACACAGCCCCGTGTCTCATTTAAGAATGTCAGTTAACTTTGAACGCGGTTGGCGTACTGATCTAGATGGGACTTACAAAGAGAGGGGATGGTAACTTCTACTAATTGCACTTTGCAATTGGGATGAAAAAACTTCAGGATGCTACAAACGGAGATGGATAAATTGGTATGCTAGTACGAATTAAAACCAGAACGCAGTTCTATAAGTAACAATCTTCGCTAAGTGTGACAAATATGGCGAATTCCGATTGAAACTAGCAAATGACACACCCTCTATAACATACCAATGATATTATCAAACCCTCATCATTCTACTGAACGTGAACTACAAAGCAAGAGATTATTTACTAGAATCTGATTTTTTTTTTTACATCAGAAATATTTTATTCCAAGCATGGCGCGCTAAATTTTGGATATAGTATTGGCAGTTATAGCTGTACGAGTGTGTTAAGGAATGGAGATAAATTAATAAAGTGCCTATTCTCTGTTTTGGGGGGCACACGTATCACTAATGCATCGATTTCATTATAAATTGGATGCTCACTAGGAAAACCTACGGCGTATTGATATGAAATGATAAAGAAAATAGTATTCAACAGTAACAAAGAAAATACTGGACTGTTTCTTAGATGAACCGTCGACTATTGGATTTTTATAATACTGAATTTTTGTGAGGAATAGACTAGCACCGCCATCTATCTGACATTTCTGTTACCGAATTTTAAATGGTATTAAAAAAGTTCAAATGAGATGAATTTTAATAGAGTTGTCATATCACTAGATTTCTATGGATACCATTTTTAACAGGTATATATCTCTAACAACGGATATATCTTTGAAAAAAGAATTACTAAAAATCAAAGAAATCAAAAACTTCTCGTGTCAAAACGATATTCCTTTTGTAACGTGAGATGTAAGATTTATGATAGCAATACGAAACGTGGATTTCAAAAGAGTAATCGCGGCTCTTGTCAGATAAAATTAGTTATAACTATTTATAAAAGGGTTCTAAATAATCAAAATTACCTAATAACCCTAGCCGAAAACGTTCCTAAATTATAGTTAGGGTTACGACGAAATTTTCAGATTCAAATTCCCTGACTTTCCCAGGTTATATAAGAAAGGGTGCTATTAGTAAACAATTTCATATAAATTGCATTTAATAAATATTTAACTGTGTTAAATGGATTAGTAAAAACTTCATAAGAAAATTAACATTAATTGTCATAAATGACCAAATATCGATATTTCAAGGTACAGAAACTGAAATTTTACTTGAAAATGCTTAATTTCTCTGAGACCTTATTTACAAATTTTAAGTTCTTTACTAACCATTCCAATTCAATCTAGCGCGAACTTTCTCCCAAGCTTCAAGTGCGCTAAATACATTGATAAAAAGATACCTAATCTTAAGAAGTACCATTTCTCACACCTAAAAATTCAATCAAAAAACAAAAAAATAAGCCCGAATCTCATCTCATCTCTCCTGCATGCTCTCACACCCGCGGAGACCGCCAAAAGTATTTACAGCTAATAAAAGCCAGCTTGTGACCGAGGCGCGGGGTGTTCGAATTTAAGGCATACGCTTAATTTTGATGGTAAAATGTTTTCCCCAAAAGAAAAAAAAGGAATAAATCTTAAAATAGGTACAATAGCAGGTGCACACGCATAACGCGAGTTAGAGCCTTAATTCTTTACAGTTTGAGGTACCCCGGAGGTAAGGGTAGTGACAGATACTCGCCTTAAACTATATTAAACTCTACGGGGAAACCGTTAAGGATGCCATCTCTATCCCACCACCCAAATGCCCGATGGAAAATTTATCTTTACCGAAAAAGTTGAGAGAAGAAAAAAAAATCTTATTTTTTTTATTTGATATTTATGTTATTTATGTATAGACCGGAGAATAAACGAATTTAAAGATACGAGGCGATGTGGGGGATGGTCTATAGACCTCGAGGGGAAGGACACTTGGTCAATTATTTCGAAAAAGGTGTTGAACTTCCATATCTAAACACAATGATCACCGAGTAATACCAAGAAGTGATATCTAGTTTATTAGGGAGAAGTTATAAATTCGACACATTTATAATCTAGCTTTATCTCCAGTCCAAACGCAGGTCCGGACTCCGGAATTAATCCCCGCCTCTAAATTACAACCAGCATCTCATTGGTTCTTGATAACTTACGTCAGCGCGACGCGAATGACGAAAATCACTTGTATTTTCCGACTGAGGAGAGTGTAGCGAAATTAGCCCGGCCTCCTTTTAAGTCCCCCCCTTGTATTTTGAAAGGGGGTCTGGGACTATGGTGCGCGAATACTTAAGCATCTTATACCTACTCCCTAGTAAACTAGATATCCCTTCTTGGTAATACTTATATATTATATTTAACAACCTAATGGCCAACACCTTGGTCAAGCTTACACTATAACTTTGTGGAGAGTGACGCCATATATTTATTATCAACTCCCTCTCCCCTCTACATTCTGAATAAAAGAAATTTTCGGACGTGAAAAATAGATAGTCCATTTTTCTTTAAAAATAATAAATAACTTTTATACCTTAAAATTCTTGCAGGTTTGTTTTTTGAAAAATAAATTCTTTGACTGATCTGAACTGAAAGCGTGAGCGCAAGTTGCGTTAGTGGATGGAAGTCTAGTTTAATCAGATTTTACATTTTTTTAAATGCCTTGCACATATATTAATGTCAATCAAAATTTTAATGAGGAATATTTAATTATTTTCTCTTTCGATAATATTATAATAACAAAAATATTTTTTATCTTACAAATTATCCTTAAGATTAAAAAGGCCATTTACCTATGTCAAAAATACAAAATTGTTTTTATCAATATTCCATAAAAACATCCCCCATACCTATTTAACATACCTTTCAAAAATTTAATTTATGTTTTATAGAAATTATTCAAAAGAATTTGCGAAAACAACCTCATCAATTTTAAAACCCGAGGTTAAAAGAAATAAACAAGTCTTTATCTATTTTGGAAGCCGTTTTTCATTCCCCTTAATTAACTAAGGTTTAATTTTGAAACTAATTTTAAATTTTATAAAGATTTAAAGTTAATTTGGGACAGAATTATTTCTGTATCTATTTATTTTATGTTGTCATTTTTACGCTTGAATTATTTAAATAACACGATTTTTTAAATTGTCAATTAAATTTGTACCAATTATTTCTAATTTTTAATCTAAATAAATTTATATCTACAGTATTATCCTCCTATAATACAGTGGTATTCCTCCCACGAAAATATTGAATTGAATTGAATTGAATTGAATTGAAAAGGTGTTTAATGTGTATAAAAAGAATCATACAAAGATTCACGAGAATATACACTTAGTGATAACATCATAGCATAATAACAAAAATATTACATATATACAAGACGATGAACTCGAAAATTAACAGTTGCATTTATAATTATGTATTTGTGCAAAATTGACAGAGAATATGTCTAACTTTTCTTTCAAAAGATTGCAGGACCTTTGCATCCTGTTAATAGGGATTAGGCTTGAGCCTTTAACATAGAATGTATCAGGGTTGATTCTTAAAAGTCGAGGAACATTAAAATTTAATTTTTCTAGCAGAGAGGGTATTGGCATTAAATTATGTAACAATTTGAAAATAAATTTGAAATCAGCGAGTAAACAGACACTTTTTATAGAAGGGAGTCCAAGGTGATTAAGGATACCTTCATAGTTATATTCTAAATTTTTAAGATAATTCCGAAAACAATACTCTACAAATTTTTTTTGAACGCCCTCTATTTTAGCGAGAAGGTAGGCGCTACAATGAAAATATTTTTCTACTTAATTTAATTTAAATAAAAAAATTAATCAGAATAAAAAAAATTGAGAAAATTGAAAGAAAAAAATTGTTTTTCAAAATACGTTTAGAGATCAAGCGAGAATTTTAACTGAAAAAAAAAAATAAATAATGAAGAGGGTCTATTCTCTATTCTTAAAATCTCCCTTAATTTAATTCAAACAAATCCGCGACCTCGAAAGAAAAAGAAAACTTTCCACAAAATGACATACCAAGGGGAATGAAGTAGCGAGAGAGGGGAAAAAAATCGAGCAACGTTGGAACGAAATGACCTCGGTAGATTAGCACCGCTAATAAAATGCGATTCAAATTTACGGGCATACATTAAAAATACGCTGAGAAGAAAACAAGATGGTTTAACGGTCTTTATTGACTTGTTTCACACAAAAATATCAATGTGCCCTATTTTACAAGACGACATTTAAGAGATAGTTTGAGAACCTTTCCAAAACTTAAACTACAGATTCGAATTTTGGGAACCAATGAAATTAAATACTTTGTTTTCAGACTAAGAAGACTGATAGCAGTTACACCAGGAAGCCAAGCTATTGGACGGACAAGTTCAGCACAAAGTAGCCAGGCCTCCTGGTGTAAATGGTATCAATCCTCTTTGTTTGAAAACTATGTTTCATCGGTGGTCTGAAGTTTGTAAAACAGAGCATTCCCATAGATTATTAGAACCAAAAATACAAAAATAACTGCTAATGATTGGTAAGCCTTAAAATCATTACCTTTGACCCTATAAGTAAAAAAGATTTCTTTTTTTTTTCTTAATTTTGGTAAACTACGGATAAACGGATAATTTAGGTAATGTTTTGAATCTTGCCTTTTAAGAGGCGAAACTAGAAAAATAAAAAAATTCAGTTTATAGTAGGAACAAAAAAGCTATAAAATTTGTGGGGGAAAACTAGTTTCGGTGATTGGAATTTTTTCAAAAGCTCCGTTTAACCACGCCCCCTTCCCTCTGCAAAGCGTAACCTTTGAATAATAATAATAATTTCAGTTACGGAAATAAAAACAGTGTGTTTCTGATAAGTCTGCCATAAATTAAAGGGAATGATGTTCTTTGGGTGAACGATTTTGAGTCGAAAATGTAACTTCTATGACAGATTGCCGTCTGGGTCAATGTTTTCAATTTAAGATTGCATCCAGAGTATTTTACTGATGACCCCTTTAATTAAGAAACTGATTTAGACAATTATTTCTAATTTAATAAAGGGGTCATCCCTAAACACTTATAAAATCATAACTCGAAAACAGTGGCCTGGAGGACAAAATGCCACAGAATATTTTCAACTCAAAATCGCCCAAAGAACATCCCCTTAATTTATGGCATACTTATCAGAAACACCCTGTATATACATTCAAAATTTCTCTCTTTATAAACTTTCTAACATTAAAACGAAAGCGTACTCGAATTTTATAACCAAAACACAGAACAAAAGACTTCATTTTTCCCCCAAGTAAATATTTGGGATTAGGGTGTAATTCGAATTTTTTAGTAAAATTGAAAGAAAGAAAAAAAACTTCGGTATACAGCCCTACTTTTAAAGAAATTTGAATCTATCCAGGTCAAATTGGATAATTTCTCATAACGCAATGGATAGTTACGAACGGCATAGTACCGTTCGCGAACTGTTTTTAAGGTTACCTCAAACTTTTGCATCATATAAACTATGACCAAAAAGTGATATCTAGTTTATTAGGGGAGAAGGTATAAGATGCCTAAGTATTCGCACGCCATAATCCCAGTCCCCTTTCAAAATACAAGGGGGGGGGGGCGTAAAAGGAGGCCGGGATATTTCGCCTCTCCTCAGTAGGAAGATAAGTAATTTTCGTCATTCGCGTCGCGCTGACGTGAGTTTTCAAGAACCAATGAGATGCTGGCTGGTTGTAATTTAGAGGCGGTGATTAACTCCGGAACTACGTTTGGACTGGAGATAAAGCTGGAAATGTGGAGAATTTACACCTTCTCCCTAATAAACTAGATATCACTTCTTGCTATGACCAAATACATTTCAGATAAGATTCTAGTAAATTGGCAGAATTATTAGTGAAAAACAACAGTTAACGCGCCGCGATAACCACAACGCGTTAAAAATACGACGCAAGAATACGTAATGAAATCAAGTGTCATTCTTGGGAAATTATTAAGCGCATCATTTTACAACGAAGGAAAAGGGACGACGCCATGACGATTTGAGCGGGAAATCAACCGTGGTCGAGCAAAAAGCGTCATACCTTTTTATGCAAAAACAATACGTAACTGCATAGCCTAAGGGAAAGGGGTCGACACAATTAATGTATCACTCGAATTATATCTAACGTCATGACGTCAATGGAATCCATTGAGTATACCCATCCCCTTTACACTTGAATAAATTACGCGGGTAATTGGAGTCGCTTACGATCCAAGTTACAAGCTTGAATGATTTGAACTCATTCCCCAAATTACCATGACGAATTACTCTAAAAGTTCATTTGACTGTCCATTACATAAACCTTTACAAAGGTCGGGCTCGCTTAGAGTCAATATAAAAAATCAGAAATGGCTAAATTGTTAAAATTCGCGTGTACAAAATCGAAATTTCGCGAGTTACAATATTCAAATACTACTACTATATTCGCACAGTACATAATTACAGCCAATTGCAACGATTTTCACGGTCATCTTCCATTTTCCGCCATCTTGAGATAATTTTCACGGCCATACTGGTGGGTTGAATACAGAAGGAAAGCTGATAACCCACCAATATGGCTGCCAGAACCTTGGCAAGACTTAGGAGGGTGTGACGTACTACTACTCAGCCAACTGAAAGCTCTCAATAGACAATTCCAATAGCTACTTGCAGAAGAACCAACAACACACAAGGGGAAGCCGGTCCCCTTTGGCAACGCCAGACGGAGCCCGAGTGTTAACACGCGCTGCCTCTAGCGGGGCTTCTTGGCCCGACGGAAATAACCCAGGAAGGTAATCTTCCCCCCGCCCCTGTGGTGTTTACTTCTCTTAAGGAATGGAATTATTGGAATTGTCTATTAAGAGACCTTTCAACAATAGATAAAGGTAAAAATAATAATTTACAACTAAATCACGTTGGCTCTTGTATAATTATAATATCTCAAAATAAACTTCTCCCGGTAGAGAGAAGAAGAAACACTTATAAAGTGCTTAAGCCTTTTCAAGTGTATATTATCTAACATCCTATACTAAAGTGTATACTAGCTATATAACATTGTATATTCTAAAATGTATTTATATGGTGCACGCTTGACTTGGCTCAGGCCAAGGGCAAAACGTCTTTTTAAAACAAAATTCTTAGCATAATATATTTCGAGAGAGAATTTTCTCCTTGTTGGGAAAAGAAGGGGGCCCCCGTCACACGCGATACACAATTATTTTAATTCTCTCAAGAACTAAGACAGGAAATTTAGGCATCGGGCGGCTCCTACCAATGCCAAACGGGTCCAAAAACCCCAAAAACTAGAGAAAGAGTGAAGCTAACTCCCAACTGGAAGCAAAACAAGTTGGGTAAACTGAAGGTTTTAGAGCCCCTATACATAATTTCCACTTCCCCCAGTGTTGCCAGACCGTTGGTGAGTCAGAAAGAAAGGATAGCAGGTCAGTTTGAATCATTACTTGACCCACTTGATTCACTGAGGGTCTCACAACACTGCAATAAAGTTTAAGCTGAGAGAAAAGGGGCAGGAATTTTCTAAAGGCCTTTTAGTTAAAACTATTTATATGGCATTCATTCAATTAACAACTAATTAATCTTACAATAATCTACCTTATTTATATTCAAAAAATTTTATTTGCATGATTGTTGTCACAATTTGTTTACTTCCGAATTTGACTAATTTTATATTCACGATTAACTCCTAATTAAAATTTTAATTGAATTTTAAAGTTGTAAAATCGTTTTGTTTCTAAAAAACAACATCATGTAGATATTTCTTTATAGTTTTCACTGAAGTGGCTACAGAAAATTCATCCCCCCTCTATCAGCATAAACTTCGGTGCAGTGTTGTCAAGATGGTCTAGTACTGATTCAAACTGAACTGCTACTCTTCATATCTCCAATTTCTTGACTCGCCAACGGAATTGTAACGCTGTAGCAACGGAAAACCCCCTATAGTGGAAACTATGTTTACCAATTCCGAAGAACGCTTGCTTGGTAACACTGCATCATAGAAAAAGGGGGTGAAGATTATACAGCGCAATAATTAAACCTAACTAGTTATTTGAAAAGTACTTAGTTTAAATGAATTCCGTATTGACAACACTACATATGACCATGAAAACCTGTGTTTCAGAATTTTCGCCACAAGAAAAAAGAAAAAAAATTTTATATGTATCATTACCAAGTTTAATCATCATTATTTTTTTTTATTAAAACTATTTTTAGAATATATTTCTCAGGCCACAAATACGCTCGCTATGTTCCACGATGAACAAGAAATAAAACCTGATTTCCAAAATTACTATATATATACAGAAAGGATCGTTATAAAAAAAACGTTAATGCTAATTTTAAATCAAATCCTTTCCCTGAAATTACTTTTTAAAATATTTAAATAAAAGATTTTTGAAAAAAAAAATACCACGCCTATTTCGAATTAACTTCTTAGAGAGAAAAAAAATTCCTAAGTTTCAAATTGGGATTTTGAAAAGGTTTTATTTTTTTTATAATCATGATTTATGCGATTTAAATTAAGGATATCTGATTAAACCCTTTCTATGTAGCGTGTTTAATTTCTCAGTCTAACGAGACACCTTTTTAAATTATACGGGAAATACTATTAGATTAAGAATGATGCTAAGTTTTATTTTATATATTACGTATCATACATAAACTTAAATTATATATTTTTTTTTCTTTGTTACCAACCTTATCACAGGGAGGAGCTCATTAAAATTACTTGGAAAGTCTTCTCTTTTTGATAATATTCTAACGAACTAGGTTTTTAAACCCTCGTGCAATTATTAGAAAATCAGGTTTATTACTTTGAAAGATTCGGCTGGAATAGGAGTTTTTGTTAATTTTATAAACAACATTTTTCATTAAATTTAGAAATGAAGATTGGTCAGTAAATATTCAAAAAATTGTCTTTAAGTTTCATACTTAAATTTAAGTGGGATTAGTTTAAACTATACCTGGACCTCTGATATTTAATTTTAATCTGATAAAACCTTCGGGTAAATGATTTATCACGACTTTGGCAATGAGTCGAAAATGTTTTATGACATTTTGGCCTAAGGTTATGTATGATTGGAGTGTCTTAAGGACGACCCACTTAAATTTAAATATACTTCACTGAAAGACAATGATTTCTAATTACTTAAGGGGCTACCCATAAAACCCTCCAATCAAAACTTGTAAACTTTGACCCTTATGACAAAATTCCATAGAAATAATTTTTTTTTTCGTCTCAAAATTAATTTCCCATTTCGGTCCCACCACTTTTTTTTAGTCTGAACACCCTGTATATTTAATTATATTTAAATTAAATTAAATAAGTTCAAAAAATCAATGGCGCGTTGAGGAACTCCGGGCGTTCTCGTTTAAATTAGGGTTAAGAGATCCGATTATGATAAAAATTATCTACGGTTCAAATTTAATTGAAGTAGGAACAATAGCAAAGTACTTAAAGCAAGAATCATTAATCATTAATCATTAATTAGATTTAGATTTTTTAATAATATGAAGTCCGTGAAGAAAAATAATTATTTAGAACAGTTGCTTGCTCGGTTAAGGGGAAGCAATTTATATATTCGATATATTTTGCCAAGTTCAATAGCGCATGATTAAAAATAATTAAATAAGAGAAAAAAAATAAATCGGGCATATAGTTATTTCCTAAAATTAATAAGTAGAAAATTACTAAAGCGAATAATTATTGGGTATATATTTCTTCCTTATCTATTTTAGATTGCGTCATTGATTTTAAATTAATTTAATTTAATAACGAAATTAACGAAATTATATAAAGTTATAACAAGAAGCGATATCTAATTTACTAGGGAGAAGGTATAAATTCGCCACATTTATAATCTAGCTTTATCTCCAGTCCAAACGTATAGTAGGTCCGGAGTTAATCCCCGCCTCTAAATTAGAACCAGCCAGCATCTCATTGGTTCTTGAAAACTGTGCACGTCAGCGCGACGCGAATGACGAAAACTTCCGACTGAGGAGAGGCAGCGAAATAGCCCGGCCTCCTTTTACGTCCCCCCCTTGTATTTTGAAAGGAGGACTGGGACTATGGCGTGCGAATACTTAGGCACCCTATACCTTCTCCCTAGTAAACTAGATATCACTTCTTGGTTATAAATCGAAATATAAAGAAAATAAAAGGTTAATTAACCTTGTAGGGTTGTAATATTATAGTAACGAATGTACCCAAGCAGCTAATTAAATAAATAAATGAACCACTTCGCTTTGAACTAAAGCAAAGGTAAATTAGTATCTCAAACGGAATTATAAAACAAAACCTTAAATATGTTTTTGAGGTTACATAACAACCTTTTGATAAAAACATCCATAAAAAGCTGGGAATTCAATATTCAAGAGGAAAAATTAAAAATTCACGACATAGCATATGAGAAAATTCGATATCTAGTCCCGAATTCATATAATTATCTATAATTAACCAGTTTTAAATTAGAATAAAATATTCTCTCTCAAACCCAATTTAATATTCATTTTACAGAATACATAATTTCTTCTTAATTATGAATTCATCTAATTAAAATAATTATATTCCCGTTTGTTTATTAATTTAAATTTGGATTTAACTTAAGTTGAAACTAATTACGAAAAGAAAAATGTCCTAAATTTTGAATTTTGGATAAAAAAAAATCAAAGAGCTTTAGCGGAAAGAGGGTCAATCCCGTAGTTTTTAAGGGTAAAATAATTTAAAAAGAAAAATTTTAAAATTCGAGGGGCCAAAATTAAGGTGTGATATATTCGATGCCTACGTCAGCGCCGTGGCAAAAAAGGGGCCGATTTTTGGTAAATGACGAAACTGTAGTTTGGCAACTTTTCAATTCGAGAATTTTAAATATGGATTAAGGACTTTTCCTATTCAACTTGTTACGGAATTTCATGGATTGAAAAATAAAAAAAATTAATTTTTTGCAAAAATAAAACCTTTAAGGGGCTCATTAGATAATTAAGTTTAAAGACTTATATACAGAAGTTTGAAGCTTGGGGCGATGCACGAGAGGTCAAAATTGACTCCTTTTAGGAACCTCAACATCTAGGTCGTTAGGAAAATTTTAAATCCCCTCCCCCCGTAGCTATGATGTCATTAATGGAATCGTAATACGTCAGAACATTAAATTAAAATCGCAGCGGCTAAATTAAACCATTTATTAGTATTTATAATTTAAACTAATTTAGAATACTCAACGCAAACTTTTATAAAAATCAAAGTTACAGAATAAGAAGGTACAACGATTAGGCCTAATTTGCGCTTTGAAAAAATTATTTTCCCGCGTACTAAAGTAATCAAGCCAAGGTCTAACTTGGACTTCGTAAAATAAGAGAGAAAATATTCATTTCTTTTAAAGGCATCATCGCACGAGAGTTTCCCAATTAAGATCTTAGTGAGGGCAGCTAGGGGGGCCACCGTTTCTTCAAGAAGTGTAGGACGCGCGTAGGATTTTTTTTTTACGAAAACATTTCAAAGAGTCATTCGCGTACGTACGATAAGCCTTGCCTAAGCTTAAGCCTAACTCGACGACGAGAGGGTGTAAAATGCCTATTAAAGAAACAACATAGTTTTTTTGGCTCGCGGAAGATTCAATCTAAAAAAATAGAGGGGCCCCTCCACTGTGTTGAACTAACTCCCTTTGCTCGCGCGAACACGGCTAATATCATAGCTATAATAAATAAACAATTATAGATGCATGTCTTAATTACGGTTCCACTATATTAAAGATCCCATACATATTCGAAATAGATGTTAAATGAAAACAATGAGAATATATATAAATATATATATGATTCATATATCTATGAAAAAAGCGCGGTTTTAAAAAAAATGGGGAAGCTAATTTTAGCGCTGAAAGTTAACAGAGCCAAGAGGCAAAATAACTCTCTCGGAAAATAATTTAATTTAATTATTGCATGGGCGGATTAAATTTAAACTTGAAAAAAAAAATAATAATAATGCCATTTCCTCTAAGCCAAAAATCATATCTTCCCTAAACAATGTTGTAACCACATTCGAATGAATATTTTTAACGATTCCGCCACCCCTTACTAACCCCGGTATAATTTTTTTCCCGCCCTTTTATTTATCAGCGCGTGGCAACGGCGTTTAAAGTGCGCCAAGCAAAATGAAAATCCCGCGCTTACGTTAAGGTGGTCACACGTGGTTTCCGACGACAGCCGAATATGGGACCCCTGCTGGAGCCTAGAGGCAAAAATGGGACTCCCAAAACAACGCGTCAACTTGGTAGGGGGTTGTGGGTGGAGACACCTCTTTCTCTCTCAAAAACCCCCGTTCATAGATAAAAGTCTATTTCTTGTTGTAGGGCAAGAATACTGTACGAACCTAGCCTGAATTCAACATAACCTTTGACCCACAAAACCGAGTCAGAAACGGCATTCAACCCATACCGAGTCTTTGACATAATGAAGCCAATGTTTAGAGCTTCCAATTTATGATGTAAAGAACGCTTACCTCACGTTAAAACCCTATCCATAGATTAGCGACGTGAAGATTTGAGCTTGAAGCTGTCGAAATTCTCCCAACAATATTTTGTTTAAAATAAACACCACAATCACCGTTTAATTTCGATTATTTTTCACTCAGTTATCCTTTTGTTGCGGCGTTTAACTCAGTGTCACGCGAATATTTTTTTCCTTTAGGGTTAAGGCTTACCGTCGAAAAACAACAACGAAAATTTTGTAGTAAACACGTGGTTAATCCTTAATGGCGATGTTTAACGGCAAAGCAACCGTCCTTCGTTGGTAGAAAGGCGCGAGACACGCGGCGCACATACCGCCGGGAATTAAAGCGCGCGCGCCAATACCCGCCAAAACTCCAACAAAATAAATAAAAAATAAAAAGATCCTGACGTTGACGGAACTAAACGAACAAGAAATGTAGAGTACGCCTACTTCCAAAAATAAAAAAGGCGCGTAAAAAATACTGAGGAAATGGCGGGAGAGCGCGCGCGCGATTTCTCACGAGTTTTTTTTTTTTCTTTCTTGAGATTTTTTCTTTTTTGGCGGCGCGATAACAGAGGATCGAGGCTCGCAGCCGTGAACTTGACGTAACACAATCCACCACGTGTTTTGGTGCCTTTTTTTGGCACGCGCGGAAATTTAAATATTCTTATACAACTATTCAAAAGTGGGCAAATTTCGTACACAACTTACGTGTACGCAAACTACAACACTTACAATCATAAAGGACCGGGGAAAAAATTTCCCTAACCGTCCCATACGGGAATCGGGAGATTCTCAAACTTTTTTCTTTCTCTCTTTTTTTTTCCTACCCGCTACTTCTTTACGTCCCTCTTTCAAGCTCTTCTCTCCGTCTCTCTCCCCGGGCTTACTACCAGAGTAAAAAAAATGCAAAGAGGCAGAGCGCGTAGGGAGAATAGCATAAAGTTTTTTAAGAGATGAGGGGGAAAACAAATGGACCAATAAAAGTATTCCTTTTAAAGTTGTCTTTCCCAGGCAGTTACGTCGAAGTCAATGTTTTCCGTTCAAGTTCACGCTCGGCGTTTCGTGGAAAGTAAAGCCTAGTTCACACCTGGCGAATTGAGCAGCGAACGGAGGAGCGAACTGAAGGCGCGAATAAGTAAGCGAATAGATCCAAGCGAATGAGGGAGCGAAGAGCTGTCACACTAGGCGAATTGAGGGGCGAAATCTCCAAAATGATACCTGTAGGGGGTGCTATATTGGCGGGAAAATCAGAAAGATTGGCTGGTTTGTCTTTTTTCATCATTTCCAATGGATAGAATGATAGAAAGCAGGTGCTTGCATTGCATTGGGGTAGGATTTTTGTAGCTAGAGGATGAACTTAATACACCAGCCAATAAAAAATCAAAAAACTGTATGTGATTTGATTAAGCTTCGTAAACTATTGCGGAAATTACGAATGAATGATAGAGCCAATTATAGGAAGTGGTTGAGAACGACTCCGACAACATTTGAGAGTTTATTGCAAATGGTGGGTCCTTATATTCAGAAGAACGACACAATTTTGCCAGAAAGCATTCCGCCCGGTGAACGTCTTGGTCGTGCTTAAGGCCAAGTATATTTGGATGAAAGAAAGAAAAAAATCTTCTTTGGTCGCTCGCTAGAAAATAGATTTTTGGGCGATAATAGATAAGAGCTGAGCAGCGAATAAAAAGACCTCCTACCCACCCACATTTTATACGGGCAAAGCTGACCTATTCGCTCGGAAAAATAGTTTGGAAACTATTCCGGGCGAACGGGGTGAGCGAATGGCAAAAACTATGTCAGACTAGGCGAACGGACGAGCGAACTGTTCGTGACGGGCTATTCGCTCCTCCGTTCGCTCCTCAATTCGCCAGGTGTGAACCAGGCTTAACGCCTAGTTGGTGGTTGGCGCTCTCAACGGTTGAAAGGGGCTCCTCCCCATTTGTTAATTTTAATTGCACTTCAGGGTTGCCAGTAATTTGCAAGAGCAACTGAATCAATGTTCGTAATTGAAAGCGCTGCCGTATAAAGCAACTCAATGATCAGAATCGAACAAGCTTTTCAGTCTGTTGAATTGCACTCGTAAATGACTGGCAACACTTGTGTACACACTACAGAGTCGCCATCTGCGGGATATGATCGTAAACCAACCTCTTACAGTTTTTGGTCAAATTGGATTATTCTAATGGAGCCTGCTACCATGGAGCAGTATTAAAGGATCCATAAGATGTATTTAATGGGATTTTAAAGGAACTTTTGTTCTCACTCCAGTAAAAATACTCCATGGAAAACGGCCTAAACTAGAAAACATTTTCCTCACTGGAACATGAAGCAATATAACTTTTAAGCGAATACTCTTTCCCAACTACTTTTTTTTTCTTTAAACTATGGGGTAAGAAAAAAGGGAAAGAAACATAAAACGGGGGGGGGGGCAGAAAGAGAGTTAAAAAAAACTGTTTGGCATAAGATGATGTGGGGAGAGAGGTAGGGAGGGGGAGGTTGGGATTAGTATAGTGGAAGGGGGAGGGGTTTTGGCAGGCAGGCATCGGATCGGAGAGAGCTAGCGCTCACTGCTGTAGAATACCAAACAGCGCAAACGCTGGTCAGCAAAACCTGTCCAATTAATCCGTGGCCCTGGGATATCCCGCGCACAAGGTTAATGGAGCGTATGGGGGGAGGGAGGGGGACTTCGTACATTGGGGGGGGGAAAGCACCCCCTTCCTCCTCATCTCCTTTCAATTCCTCACCCCTCAGGTTTTTTTTTTGCGCCATTTTTTTAAGTTCCCCGTACCCCTCATTTCGCATAACTAAAATAAAAAAGGCAGATTTTTTTTTTCTTAACGAAATGATACGTAAGAGCCAATATGTTTTATGTTGCATTTAATTATTTTAATATATACAAATTTAAATATTAGGTTTTATTTATTTATTTATTAAATTTTAAAAGGTAGTGTGTCGAGTTATCTACGAATATATGAGGTTTTCTAGAATTGTTTTTATAAATTTGTTTAATGAATGTAATTAATTAGAGTATTTATCGAAACTTAAAAAAAGGGTAAAATATTCAATTTGGAAATTTGTTTTTCTTTACAAAAGTCCTTTACTACTTGTTAAATTCTATTCCTCTGAAGAAGTGATTATGCCTTTTAATTGGGATATAATAATCATCTAATTAAGTCCGAATTAATTTTAATTTTCTAACGAATAAATAATTTATTCTAGAGATTAGAACAAATATTTTTTCTGATATTCTAGAAGATGAAGCTAAAAGTAATTCCAAATTTAAGGATGATTTTCTAACAAAAAAAAATAAATAATAATAACATATAATTTAAACTAAATTATAAATATAAATTTCCATTTATATAAGAAAAGACTATTTATTCAAGAATTTTCAATAAATTGTTTCAAATACGAAGTAGATAATTCACTATTTAATGACTTAAGACGTTTTCCCTTTCAATTTACTCTCCGTTTTTATCTCTGCCTGTCCCCACAGTTTTTTTTTTATATATATAATGTCCCCCTCAAATTTTTTCTCCTCTTTATAAAAAAAAACCTAAAATAGTAGAGTCAGGGGTGATGTAAAAATATTCCAAGTAGGTAGGGGTGTAAAATTAACAGAAGAAATAGGAGGGGGGGGGGGTGTTCGACTTACTGGCACCACACCACAGTTCTCCAACGAGCCAAAAAAAAATTACGTATTCAAAAGTGACTTCATTTCAATATGGGAGGAGGTATTAAGAAGAAAAAACTGAATTTTTAATCCTGAAACTTTTTTCTTTTTTTTTTTTAAAAAAAAAAACCGAAATCAGGTTTTTATAAACTTCGGAGCCAATGACTTATTATTTTGCATATTATTCTTATCAGACTAAATATAAAAAATCTTATATAAAAAAATTTAAATTTATTTTTCCCAAGGAACTTTTTTTATAAGTGAGATAGATCGGTTATATTTTTTTATTATTTAAAGCTATCAGGTGTGTAATGTTAAATTCGGTTGCCTTTGAAAAATAAAATAAAAAAAAAAATACATTACCGATTTATTATGTACGATATCACTAACCTAAGTTCAAATACAAGGTGATTTGTAAGCTTGTTTAAATTAAGGTAATTTTTTAAAAGGGGTAAAAAATAATTTTTTTATTTTTTTTTGGAAAAATGATGCCAAAATCGTGATAAATCATTTATTTACCCCCAGGTTTTATCAGATAAAAATTAAATATCAGAGATCCAGGTATATTTTAAACTAATTCCAGTTAAATTATAAGTTAAGTATTAAACTTAAAGACAATGCTAATTTAATTAATTATTTTAGGGGTCATTTGTAAAACACCCCCAACCATAACTTGTTTAGGGGTCCTACCACCCTTTTTGCAGCACCCTGTATATTAATTAGTATTTTACCTTATAAAGTGAAGGATATTTGTCAAACTCTGTTATTATTATAAATCATTTTATATTTCAAAATTAATTGTTGAATAACTTATCATAAATTAAACACTGAAATTCTAATTGAAGGTAATTTCTTCATCTCAAAGAAATAAAATTTTTAAAAAGATTAAAATAAAAATTTTAGAAATTATACATCAAAGCAAATTTTTTCCTCTAATGAATATGTAAATTAGATGTTACCTAGCCCTTCCCAAGCTACGAACCAAATTGTAATAAAAATAAAATTCTAAAAAAAACCATTTACCTCTAAAATTGTTACATAAATTACAATATATAAAAAGGAAAAGGTCTATGATTGATAACGTTATTTTTAATGACAGGATATTACTTAAAAATTTGGTCACGCATACTATACCCCCTATTACAAATTCTCGTACATTGCCAAAATTGTTCATGCAAATATTTTTATGCAAAAACACATTGCCATGATATTATCTCTTTGGATAGTCAGAGAAATTATTCAATTTAACTAACAATATTGATATTGTTGAAAACAATATAGTCGTTGCGACTTTATACGAGAGTAGCGTCAAATTTCACGGTAGAATTATCATCAAATTCATAGCGCCTATTAAAATCCAATACATTATAAAGCATATACATTGTTTCGTTTTGAATAATTTTTACCTCTCCGTGTGACGTAGTCCAGGAGAGGTTCTGTAACGGCCGTATCTGTCTGTGTGTGTGTGTGTGTGTGTGTGTGTGTGTCTGTCTGTGTGTCTGTCTGTCCGTTGTTACACCCACGTGACCGCGTTCGCAGTTTGCGTATCGGAGCAAACGTGTTCCCAATTTCCGGACCGCATTGACAGTTCACAGAAATTTGGAAAATTGTATTTCTCTCCTTTGGCTAATCTATACTTGAGTTCTCACACCACCATGTTTGGTCTTCGTCCATCCCATATGAACACCGGTCTGGTACTTTTCTGGCTTCCACCACCACCATCTTCTATTCTTTGTCAATCCCACATTGACACCAGTCTGCACTTACACTGGCTTCTAACACCACCATCGGCATCCACTGGTCTTCCGTCTATTCCACATAGACACCAATCTTTATCATTGGCTTCTACTCCATTATCATCGTTTGGTTTCAGGATATACGCGGCGATCAGCTAGGGTTACGAGAAACGTCTAGCCTCCCTAAGGTGGGATCTCCACCAAAGGTTTTCGCAATTGCGCTTTTTCCTTACTATTATAATGGAAACGAATCGTATATATACCCCAAATTTGAAAAAAGCGGGCAAGAGGGGTACCCTTCACTTTAAACGTCTATATTAGCAAAGTTTGAGATGATAATAGGTATAACTTTATTTTAAACGATTTAACTATTATTAATGTTAATTATTGAAGATTAAAATAATTAAAAATAATTATATTTATTTAAATCTTAAAGATAAACCTCTCGTGCAAAGAGAGAGATTATCATTGCCTCCTATATCTACCAAGGCCCGCCCGTACATGCGATATATTTCCTTCATTGCCTCCTATATCTATCAAGGCCCGTGCATTGTAATATATTTCATTCATTGCCTCCTATATCTATTAAGGCCCGTGCATTGCGATATATTTTTCAAAACAACAACAAAAATGGGAAGCTCCTCTCAGAAACATAATAATTTCTTTTCTCTGTATATGAAATGAAAATATGGATAATATTGCTCTCCTTCTTTAATGGTATGAATCCTTGCCTGTCTATTAATATTTTACGTAAGAGAAATACGTATTTAGCGAAGCCTAGAGAGGATAAACATAAGCGAGATTGTTTCGGAAAAAAATACTGCTTCCACTAATGGGTTTATACTCCTTGTTACTGTTGTATAGAGTAATCTTGATAAAAGCTTAAAAAATTACGAGAGGACAGATCTTTTTTATCCTCTTGTTTTATTCTTAATAAGAATATAAAACATTTATTTTGTATCAAAAAATATTTTTGGTGCTGAGATTGCTTTAGAAAAATCCAAACGGTTAGGCATTGGTAAAAAAGACATGTGTAAGCTATTTGCAGAGATGATAATTGTTTCACATGTTTTAAATAAAACTGAAGCTTCCATTATTGTGTTTATGCTCCTTGTTTGTTTCACTGAAAACCATCTAGGTGTAGATAACAGTTAGACCAAAAATTTCAAAAAAACCTAGTTGAAAATAGACCTTTTAAATTTGCGGGAGCCATTCTTGAGAATTTTTCTTTACTTGTAGGTTGTCAATTTATCTACCAGTAAATATTTGTGTTTGGAAGTTGGATATTAAGTTAAATTAAGTGGTTGTAAAGAGCCAGCAGGTTTTTGCCGCTTCTTTTTGTGAGTATTCGATTTTTGTATGTAAAATGGAGGAAGATAATGTTGAGAGTAAGGATGAAATGCGGAAGCGCAAAGCGCGGGAAAGGATGAGGGCAAAAAGGTCGACGTTTTCATTGGATACTTAAGTTTATATAATCTTCTCGACACGGAGAGGTAATATTTTGGTTTTCCCGACTTGTTAAATAATGTATATAGTGATGGTAGAATTCATTCGTTAAAGTATTTTAAACTATAGCTGAGCTATACACGGCGTTGCCCGGTTGTTATAAAAGAGATTGGAAGCCATAAGAAGTTTCCTATCTATACCAAGAAGTGATATCTAGTTTATTAGGGAGAAGGTATAAATTCGCCACATTTCCAGCTCTATCTCCAGTCCAAACGTAGGTCCGGAGTTAATCTCCGCGTCTAAATTACAAACAGCATCTCATTGGTTCTTGAATACTCACGTCAGCGCGACGCGAATGACGAAAATTACTTGTATTCTCCGACTGTGGAGAGGCGAAATAGCCCGGCCACCTTTTACGTTCCCCCTTGTATTTTGAAAGGGGGACTGGGACTATGGCGCGCGAATACTTAGGCAACTTATATCTTCTCCCTAATAAACTAGATATCACTTCTTGCTATAAGTAAACACTAAATAGATATTGGAATGTTTTTGTTTTTTTGAAAGGGATAATGAAGTAGAAAAATAAGTTAAACATAATTGAATAAGGGTGTTAAAATATGGATAAGTAATGTACATATCAAAATATTGGACATAAGTAAATAGCAATAACGCAACGTTTTGCAGCTTTTGCAATAACTCTCTTCTACATACATATTAATGTATTATAATATTACATATTTAATATAGTACCTATTTAAAAGTTTAGAGCAGAGATTAACTTTTGCCAAGGAGTACTAAGAAGATACAGTTTTACGTTTCTAACTTTTCGCTTCCTTGTTCAAAAAACTTTCGTTATCTATAAGAGAGGACTACCGTTAATTTTTATTAAAAACCATTTTGTAAGACCGTTAAACTCCCGTTTTCTAAGAGAGCGAGAGAGAGAGAGAAAAAAAAATTGTACTCGGGTTAATGATTCGGTAATTTGTGTTTCAAACGCCATGAAAAATAAAAATCATTTTTCTTTCGCCAAATTTTTCTTTGCCAAAGGTTTCTTCCTATATACAGCGATGAAGTTAAGGATTCGACACCGTTTATTATAACCACATACACGTTTATACTGCCAAACGTAGATGGTTTCATTACTATTTAGTTGATTAGTTGATCTTTTAAAAATGGAAAAAGAAAGGGATCAGTTAACATAACATTATACCTTTTATCTCTCGTTACAAAATAATTAGCATATAATTAGTCTTAAAACAATCAAGGATTACTGCGCCATCCGTCATTGCTTTAGTGGCGTCTGCTAGCCCGAACCTCTTACCACTACGGAATTGGTTGAATTCTCACAGGCTGAGAAAGTATAAGGGGTAAGAAGTTCGATAGACATTTTAAATAATCCTTGCTGTAGCCAATCAAACTTTGCATTTAGGAACAATTACGTAACGCACCGGTTTTAGAATCAATAGTCGAATTGGCCATTTAATTATCCCTTTAAAGAGAGATCTCAAATGACAAAAAAGTCACCTGGATATAAGTTTGTGTAAATATTACTAACGTCCACATTCTGAATTGTAAAAAAGGCGTTTTTTACTTCTTTTCTTCGAAGGAAACGATAACCCCTTCATCCACCATGCAAATATTGTTGAATTTCACGCAATTAGCGATGAAAATCTTAACTTCCATTTAATAACATTAATGAGCGAATATCGTGAGCCTAATTTCTTTTTCCTTAAAATATTCTTCCATAAACAGATGTGAAATCGCAGCTAATTAAACAAAAATAAAATGTCGTGAGTAAAGACCTTATTCCGGTGCCGTTTAAATATATTCAAATTATACAGTTCGAGGTTGAATTTAAACATATTTTTAATCCTAAGCGACTCGAAAAGATACTATTAGTTTGATTACGATAATACAGCCTGTTTTTAAAACTATAATGGAACCATAGCACGCTTACTACCTCTTTATCAGTTTAATTATCCCACTCTGTATTCAATAGATACTAGCATAAGTTCATAAGATATGTTCCCATAAGTTTGTCACTGGTTACAAACTAGAGCTTGTCATGAAGTGACGTAGGTCATGATAGATTCTGGTAAAGCGACACCTAGTGAGCCGCTGTCAAAGGCTTAGTACAGACTAAATAGGAATTCCTACAAAATTAACCGCTTGTCGCTCTAGAACTAGTTCTTAGTAATTCCAAGAAGCGATATCTAGTTTATTAGGGAGAAGCTATAAGATGCGCGCCATAGTCCCAGTCCCCCCTTTCAAAATACAATGGGGGACGTAAAAAGGAGGCCGGGCTATTTCGCCAACTCTCCTCAGTCGGAAAATACAAGTAATTTTCGTCATTCGCGTCGCGCTGACGTGCGTTTTCAAGAACCATTGAGACGCTGGTTGTAATTTAGAGGCGGGGATTAACTCCGGACATTCGTTTGGACTGGAGATAAAGCTGGAAATGTGACGAATTTATACCTCCTCTTTAGTAAACTAGATATCACTTCTTGGTAATTCTCTAGCATTACAAAGTATAGGAAGTATCAAGCTTATGGAACATATCTTATAAACTTACGATATTATTCAAAATTAACATCTAAATGTAATTATCTTCTTGTAGTTCTCTCCTCTCCCCCTAATTCGAATATATTCTAAATTTTTGAGGCGCTAAAGAAAAAGAAAAAGGAGCTTTGCAACAAACGTGTCTTTATTCTTTCTCTCTCGTTTTGACGCGTCCCTGAATTAATTCAGTAGAGAATTTTTTCCTTATTACGCAAGTAATTTATAATTATATTAAAAAATGGAATTTATAATGAATTTTCATATACATATATTTCTTAAATGATCCTCTCGCCTCTCCCTTCAAACTGCAATCAAAAAAATTACTTTGCCACCCTTGAGCCAAAAAATTAATTCTTTGCCCTGTGTGATTCAATCGGAATTTGCTTTACTATATGAACTAAAAGAAAGGTTTAACCCAACTATTATACTATTGTTTAACTATTTTAGTCCATTTCTACGTCTACTTTTTCTCGTTGCAATTTTACTATGATATACATCAGGAAGACATACAACTATCAGGAATCCTTGCGACCCCTTGTCTCCAACGTTAATTTCTAAGCGGGTTCTGTGGGCGGGGCTTGAGAATTATCCTCATAATTCTGACGACTTTCTAACCGTTACTTCATTGGTTGGTATAGCAACCAAGGTTAGGCGTGCGAGGTGCAAAGCGCAGCGAGATGGATTATTCGCGAGGTAAAAATCATCATACGTCTAGTTCCTCCCACAAAATCCGCCTATACGTACGTTGAGAAAATTGTTACACAGTACGCAAAGATTCCAATTATCTGTGTTAATTCCTTATATACACAGGCAACTAATGCCGCCGCTTCCAGACGCCTTATTTGGATTGATATTTAAATATTCAGGGTCAAATTTTTGAATAAATAAATTAATTAACTTTACGGTAATATAATTAAAATTTACATAATCACTTATATTATCATAAAGAAAATTTGACAACTTTTGAGTACGTCCTTGTGCTTGTGCCTAACCTTAATCTAATCTAGATTGAAGCTGCCATATAATTATCTAACCCTAAAATAGGCTACATTATGGACAAAAATTTAAAGTAAACAAATACAACAAAGTTAAAGGGAATGTGAATTTACAATTTCATATCATATTTTACCACGAAAGTGGCATTATGTTACACTTTCGAGTCCCTACTTTCAAAATATCAAGTTTTTAATATAATTGAACCAAATTTTCTATTTTTAAAACCCATTGAAAAATCACGAAAACTCAGTTTCGATATATCAACAATTTTGTCTTGTCGAGCTTGTTCGCCCGTTTGATGGCATCACTATGACGTGAGGAAAAAAGCGCGGGAATCCTATACGCGTCTCGAGCTTCTCGCCAGTCTAAACTCTTGAGTCTGATAGCAGAGGCTGCGTTCAGTAACGCTCAACGGAGGCTCCATTGAATGCGCATTCGCCATTGAACGATTTTCGGAACTTCCGGTTTGACGTCACGATTGTAAGCGTAGAGGCATCGAAGTCATCGGCTGTAAGAGCCGATTACTTCGTTGAGCAACGCATTTGTGACGTAGCAGCAATGGAGGAAACTTATCTCCCTGAACGATTTCGAGAAGTTAATTTGATGGATAATTTCGGAACTATTTATAAAATCGGTGTAGCAGCGACTGAATGCGAATGAATATGTGTCTGTTAATTATTTTATGAAATTTTTTCGATTATATCTATGAAGCTTAAAAAGTTATTGGGTTTTAAAGCTTAAGCCTTGGCGAAGTTACGGGTCAGCGATATCCATTTCCATGAACTGTAAGCAGAAGATACTACGCAAAGTTTGCAAAAAACCGTTCAGTAGCCTAATACGTCACATGACATCACGTTGATCAACGAAGCTCAACGCGTTTGGTCTCCGTTGAGCGTTACTGAACGCACCCAGAGAGAGAGGCACCATCTCACGTGAAAAATATATCTGTGACGTCAGAGGTTTTTCAAACGAAGCTTCTCATTCCCTTTAAAATGACCCATAGGTCTCAACTGACTTAACTTCATATCCTTACTTAGCTAGTTAAAGGGAACTGAAGCGTATACTTATTGAACAAAAGTGTTTTTCTCGGTCTATATGATAAAAACGTTGTTCTTGGCGGGGGAATAAATGATTAAATTAAACTAACTACTACTTCAAATTCTGTTCCTAAACGACATAAACAGGTGGAAAACTTCGTAAAAAAACTATTTCAAGCGTTACAAAAACCGGGGAGCTGAATCTATAGTCTTTTTTACATCTCGTTTCCAATATGGAATAACATAGAAAATTCGTGAACCCGCATCTATTTTCAATATTAGATCCAATACGAAATAAGATTCTCAACCAATAAAAATCGACGAATTTGTTATACCCGCTTTGATATATTCATAGGAATTCCCAATAAGTTACGGCCCACCAATCTCAATAATATTATATCAGTTTTAGCATTTTTTAACCTTTGAACTGGCACCATGATTCGAATAAAAATTCGACCCTTAGACCAATGAATTTATTCTAAACAATTCGACGTGAGCCCGCATATACTGTCTCTTAGATCGGGGAAAAATCACTCGGATATACATTTAAACAAACGTACGGTTAACAAACGGTTACTTACCTTTCAAACGGCATTAATTACGAATCTGAGAACGGAAGTGACTATTTCCTTTGTTTTAGGCCGGGACCAACAAATGTTTGGGAGCCCATAACTTCTTAACTAACTTACCATCCCGTTTTTGTGCTAATGTAAATGCGACAAAGTACACCCAAGAAGCGATATCTAGTTTATTAGGGAGAAGCTATAAGATGCGCGCCATAGTCCCAGTCCCCCTTTCAAAATACAAGGGGGGACGTAAAAGGAGGCCGGGCTATTTCCCTGCCTCTCCTCAGTCGGAAAATACGTAATTTTCGTCATTCGCGTCGCGCTGACGTGAGTTTTCAAGAACCAATGAGATGCTGGTTGTAATTTAGAGGCGGGGTTTAACTCCGGACCTACGTTTGGACTGGAGATAAAGCTGGAAATGTGGCGAATTTACACCTTCTCCCTAATAAACTAGATATCACTTCTTAACTAAATGTTGTTCACAGACGCACATGCCCGTTTTACTTATTGCAGACTTATCAAAAACATCTCGAAAAGCTTTCTCTTGTTCTGAAAGATTGGGAATTACTAAATTCATATAGCATTCGACGCTGACAGTAATTCTGGTACTTAATATATCCCAGCGGGATACACCTTAGCCTTCCATAGAAATCTTCACAAAGAAAAATTGATTTTAACGTTCCAAGATTCGAACGCTGCTCAGCGCCATTTCATTTTCTTATTTTCATTCGAATTCCGTTGACAGAGAGAGAAGGAATTTCGTATAAATGAAATATTAAAACCTCTCTCTATGATATGATATGATTAGCAGTGCACGTCCAATTTCCAAGGAATGTCTTCTAGACTTATACAGAGTCTATATTTTAACAAATCGAAGCTATGCTATAGGACATGGTTTCCTATTGCAATGTAATGACGAGAGAATTTCGAAATAGTCCTAGAATATTCATAAAATCATCCCATAATACTGTATACGTGTTGGAAGACTATAGCCGACTCGCACTGCCTCTAGCGGCATTTCTTGTCTACAGGGAAATAACCTAAGAAGACGGCTACGCCCCTGTTGTGTTTGCATCTCTTCTGGACTTAATTAAGTGGTACATTACCAACTTTAAATTGAATATGGATCATTGGGAATCCATGATCAATGGTCATGCCGAGGGGGTAGACACTAGATCTCTGTGTACACCTGAGTTTAAAAGAGTTCAGCTTTGACTATGCATTGAGTTCAAATTCTTCGAAACTCACAGTTCAGCTTTGATTGTACATTGAGTTCAAGTCATATTGTACACCTGAGTTCTCAAGTGTCTACCCCCTCGGGTCATGTACACTTTCGAAAGCATAAAACACCCTGCATTTGTACAGAATCAATTCCAATACAAGTCGATGTTAATGTTCAACAAGTATCCTGGAGTAAATCCCATCATCTCCGCTCTGCATAACCCTAACCGGTTGCATTTACAACCTCTTGACACCCGACAAGTAACCTTTCCAATTTACCGCGTAGAGTTTTTTATTCCCAACCCTTAGGTCTTATCAAACTAGCTCAATCCGTCATGTTGTTATACATACTCTTTCATATAAAATAGAAACACCCCCCTACCCCGTTCGGGTGCTTTTAGATTCACCAGAAAGTAGCAATGAAAAGACACTACATTGAACTCCATTCGTAGTAGCAGTTTACAAAGAATCCGATAGAAAATAAAAATTTAATTTATACCAGGGATAGATTTAATTTTAGAAGTAGGAATGGAGAACAGAGTAATCTGGGCGCGCGTCAAAGTCCCGGACCCCCTTCCACGGGACGGGGGGGTATGAAAGAAGAGGCGGGTCATAGCGACAGAGGTAAAAAGGAATTGCATATTTTACGCCGTCCCCGTCAGCAACGTCATCAAAACGTAGTTTAAGTCAGCCAATAAGATAATTTAAACTTTTCATTACGTGTTGGAGGGAGGGGCTCTTTACTGGGCTATGAGTCGGACTGAAGTAAATACTAACCGTTCTCCATTCCTACTTCTAAAATTAAATCTGCCCCTGTTTATACCTTATCAACTATAAAACATTTTAAGCAAAAACTCCTTTTCTGGATATTTTATGTTATAGAAAAGCTAGAGATATATTCCAGGAAAAAATGAATAAATTCGTGATAAAACACTTGACACGTGAGTGAGACGAATCCATTCGGAGTTTGAAATAAGGGATTATGTTATTATCCCCTAGAAGAAAGCTTACAACCGAGAGCAAACTCGGATTGATTTTTTCCCCTTTTTCTTCACCCCATAACGCGTGTGCTTGTAGGAGAAGTCGACCCTGAAGGGGCGGAAGGAAAGGGAAAATCCATCGATAAAGTTCTTTTTTAGTAGCTTTTCTCCTATCCAGCGAGGATTTGCTTAACTTAATACCACCGCAACGTCAAAGACTCAAAGGGCGCCTTTTATGTAAAACGGGTTTTTTTTATATCAAAGGGGAGATTTTTATACAAGCGATTTGAATTGGTGTGGTGGGGTAGATTTTTTTATTTAAACGACTGGTGGTGCTATGAAAGGAGCTTGAATGGGGTGTTTAGTATACTTTAAAGGCATTTTGTCAGGGGTTTAGAATATACTTAGACGATAGAGAGCGGGGTGAACCGATTGATTCTCCGAGCTTGTCAAAAAACGATTGAGATATACTATATGGTACCGTTTAACGTTTATTTTTTTATTTCTTGAATAATATATTCTAAACAGATTTATTTAACTGATACTATGATCGTGGTCCTTTTATATTAGAAGTTATAGGCCGGTTTAAAAAGGATTAGTTACAAACTGAAAACCAGGGGGTTTAGTTAACAATTTCTGTTCGTAGCGCTGGATAGCCGCCATCTAACGGTGTAATTTACGAATGCATCAAAGCTACTACCAAAAGCGTATAGAAAACCATAAAGTGAAGGTCAGTAACTTATCTTAGGCTTTGGCTTTGGTTAACATGTAAAATGAGAAGCTCGCGGGATCTAAGTAAGCTCCTCCGATTAAACAACCAATCACCTTCCACTTGCATTACCTCATCCGAATCGTAGGCAGACGTCATACTCAAGCAAGAAATAGTTTTGCGACGCTAGCGGCGCCGGCTACTTCAGGGCAAAAATAGAAACACTAAAATATCGTCTGCTTTTTTTAAACAACCCCGGAACGGGAGTCGGGAGCGCTTCGGGTCTTCGCCTCTTCGGTCACCGCGTTAACGCCACGGCACGCTAAGTCAGGCGGCAAGGCCTAAAGTACCCCGACTTTTTTCCTAACTTCCCAAGGTGATAATTTAATTGTTATATAAATATTTAAAGTAGACTAGTTTACTAAGTTTAGTTTAGAATATGTAGTTGTCGTGGTAGTTCTTTTAATTATACAAATATTATAAAGCCGTTATAATTATTATTATTCGTTTTTGAAATGCCTCGGAAAAAAACCACAGAGCAGAATGCAGATTGCTCTTTTAGCTTTAAAGCCAAAAAACCAAAGTACGCAATACAATTTTTATGTGAAAGAATGCCGTACTTTGGGTGTACAAACGATCATAAATATACCCATTCCTAAACTAAATAAGGACATATCAATTCAAACGGAAACCGATAAGAAAGTTGTTTCTCCAACTACCGAAATTGGACGGCACACTCGTCTTTAGGCCTAATAATATAAGCAGCCGACGCAACTCCTACGAAATTTAGTGGAGCTATATTTTGTAGCCAACTCACTCATGTACCTTGTGTAACACTACGCGAATTTAATCTTCCGCCACGAAGAAGCGGCATCGTACCGGCTCTAACGAGGAGGGGGGTCGGAACAACGCGATAGAGAGGGGGCTCCTACTTTTACACGTTCAGCCCAGGCGGTAAAGACCTTCACTTTATGGTTTTCTATACGCTTTTGCTACTACTAACATATTATTTTCTTAAATGAATTTTATTTTGTTAGTTTAATCTGGGATAAATTTAATTTTAGAAGTAAGAATGGAGAACGGTTAGTATTTACTTCAGTTATTCCGACTCATAGCCCAGTATAGAGCCCCTCCCTCCAACACGTAACGAAAATTTTAAATTACCTTATTGGCTCACTTAAACTACGTTTTGATGACGTTGCTGACGAGGACGGCGAAAATACGTAATTCCTTTTTACCTCTGTCGCTATGACCCGCCTCTTTTTTCATACCCCCTGTCCCGGGGAAGGGGGTCCGGGACTTTGACGCGCGCCCAGATTACTCTGTTCTCCATTCCTGCTTCTAAAATTATACCTATCCCTGGTTTAATATATAATTTATTTTGAAGAACAAATGCGATAATTTTATTTTAAGTTAGTTTTTCTCTAGGGTTAATGTTTTATTGCAGGGTTATATTTTATTTAAATGTTTAAAATGAATATAAATCTAACCGTACCTACGTCAAATATTTCACAATCGTTTGTCTGGATGTAAAGACATTCAGATTTTATAAATTTGAGTATGTTTGAAATTAATAATAACAATACGAATTGTTTTAAAATATTGTAAAGCTATAAAAAAAAGAGATAAATAAATGAGAGTCAATATATCTCTCGTCCTTGGTGACTGTTAAAAAAAATCTAGAATGATCTCGATGGATACAAACGCAGGTAAACTTGGTTCCATTGCATTTTGAAAGTAAAACATGTGCATACTGCATATAAGTATGATTAACGATACCAAACCTAAGAATCGTTGTCATGCAATCGAGATAGGCATAAGTAGATTCGCGATACAGTTAACAAGACGGCCCAAGGGCTCGTAATAGTAGCCATATCGTACGAGTGAATAGCCCCTCTATACCCTACCCTAATGAGTGGATAACCCCTCTACACCTTACCCTAATGAGTGAATAGCGCTATCTTTTTCAATGCTTAAATGATTTACCGTGCATAAAATCAGAGTGAATAGCCCCTCGATTCCCTACTCTAAACAGTGATTAAATTATAACCGTATAAATTTACTTATGCTGTAATTCTAATATTCCGGCGAATCGAAGAACAGATAGTTTTTAGTGATAATCCCCTCGATGAGTTTACAACATAGACTAATTCCGATGCACACTTATCGCATCTTATAAATTTCTAACAAGGACTTACGCCCAGAAACGTTTGAAAGAGAAAGTTTAGTTATAGTGATTACGCATTTTAGTGATTATCCCCTCGAATTACCTTTAGCAATGCTAAAATGATCAAACGCATAACGCTCATTTAACACTATGTTAGCTCTATCTAAACCCACATTTGAATTAACCGCCAAAACGTTCCAGTCAAACATAACATAGATGACGATAGCTACCGAACGAGAACGAAACACATAAATAAAAATAAATAAACCCACATTTGAATTAACCGCCAAAACGTTCCAGTCAAACATAACATAGATGACGATAGCTACCGAACGAGAACGAAACACATGAGGAGTGTGGTAGGAAACGGGGAAAATCGATATCTATTTAATTAGCATATACATAAAAAGAAAATAAATATAAAAACCCCAAACATACAAATTCATAAGTATCCGACCCACAGATAAAAATTCAAAAGTTTCCGACCCCACAGATTAAGAGGTACCCCACCCCACATCACCCCGACATTTTAGAGATAAAAATAAATAATAAAAAACTCGGAGTTTCTTTCAAGTCTCTATAGCTCAATGGTTAGAATGGCTGTCTCCTGCGCTATCGACCCGGGTTCGATTCCCGGGTCTGACGTGAAAAAATTTTAATTAAAATTAAATCTCTAACCGAGCCCAGTAACCCCTATGGGTGGGTTGTGGAAATATAAAGTTCCTTTTAAGCTAAAATCTGACGATAACGAAGCGACAACCCCGGCCACTACTACTACTACGGCTCGGGTCAAACTAAGAGCCTATCGTATACTACGATATGGCTAAAAAAGAGATAGACAAAATGTCGGTCCTTGCAATATATCTCATAAATTGACCTCAGTTTGAATAGGTTTTCAATTACCCCCGGGGTTAAAAACATTTTTAAGGAAACTATAACCTCAAATGTCTACAACAGTTAAACAGGGTGCTCTGCACTAAAACGCTGGGAACATTAACTTACGATTTTTAATCTTATTCGCTTAAAAGGTGTTATTTAATTTCTGTTATTTTTATTTTACAATTTTCTCTACAATCTTTGACCATGCGTAGATATATTATTACCCAGTCTTATATAGTATAAAGATTACAACCCCCCTAAAAGTCATAAATTTGGGGCTTAAAAAACCCCCTATAAAGAGGAACTAGTAATCTTACAAACATGGACTTAAAGCCTCGTTTTCATGGTCGCTTGTAGCGTGTAAATGACAGCTTGCGCGTAAAAAAAACGGGCGGAACTCGCAAGCAATTCCATTTTCATGATCGCTTGAAAAACACGCTTGCAGCGTGAACTTGTAAATCTTGATTGTAAATAGCACCGCTTGCGTATCTAAACGAAACAGATATTTCAAGCACAAGCGACGCGTGCAAGCAGATCGTCGGCGTCACGTGACTTGCGAATAACCAATAGAATCACATTTTGGAGTTTAGGATTATGTAATTTAAAAATGGCGTTTATCAATAGTTGTGTCAAATATTTCTGGACGCATGCATTCTTGTACAATTATGGAAATAACTATGATCATGTGCACGCATTGCAAAATGAATTAAAACCGATATTAATTAGCCACAGTTTATATACCTATATATAGTCAAATATGTATACATACCAAAATCTCCTTCAGTTTTACGTTTCAACCAAATTGGGTGAACCCACCAACGTTTTGTTTTGTACTGCCTTTTATGCTTTTGTTTATTTTTTAATACTAATAACTTTAATAATAGAATCTTCTTCCGAATAAGAAGCTGTCGAAGCTCCTCGTCCGCCATCTTTCAAAGGTCTAGAATCCCGCGAAAGTTGCGATCGTCGACAGCACGCGGTTTTTAAACGCAACCATGAAAACGACTTTGCTTGAATCGTTTTTCACGCGCTCGTAAATTACACGCGCAAAACCTAAGCAAGCAACTTCGACACGATTGCAAGCGACCATGAAAACGAGGCTTAACTCTGGTAGCAAACATTTTATATTTAAACTCTGGTAGCAAACATTTTATATTTAAACTAATTCCGAGTTTCAAAAAATGAAAAAAAAAAAAACCTGTCTTCAGAGACGTCCATAGCCTTGAGAAAATTCTTTTTTTTTCTAGGCTTAAATAATTACTGATTCAAAATTTCTTATGCTTGGATAATTTTCGATAATAAAATATATAAATCATTAACTTGTTTACTACATGAAGCGAAAAAAACATCTTTCGAGCAGCTAAATTAATTACATGGTACAAAGAAGTATTGTATATAAGCACCCGCATTTTTGAACCAATCACATTTACATGAAATTACCGAGAAATTACTCTCCCAGAATACGTATTTTATCGTCAAAGTTACAAACGATATTTTATTTTGGCGCAAATATAGCGTGAAAATGGCGCGAAATTATGTACAATCTCGTTCTAACAAACTTCACGCGCTACGTCTATTTTCGCGCGCGATTGGGTCTTATTTACCGCCTTTTGATACTGCTCAAATTAGCGCGCGCATTTGCCATTTTTTTGGCGGGAAAAAAAAAGATCTGGTCGCTGAAAAAGGCGGGAAATAATAGTTTTGGCGCAATTATAGAGCATGGAGAGCGCGTGGTAAGTTTGCGCGCGCGATGGAGGCGGACAGAGCTGTCAAAGCTTTTCAAAAACGAAACACAGGTGAGATGGCTATCGGTATCTAATGAAGGGTTTTTGCCGCCGGTAGAGGGTGCACCCCCTTTGAACGAATGTTTTCTAAAAAAAAAGGCCTAACTGCCAATTACGCGTCAAATAGAGAAGGAGTGAGAGAATTATTATATAGAATGAACCTCTTCAACAAAAACGAAAAACCAATAGAAGCTACCGATTATATACAATAATACACCCGTGAATAAAAGACTTGACAGTAAAATTATACTCTCGATTTGAACAAAAACAATGGGCCTCTTTGAATTATGAAATAAAAATAAAAATAATGATTCAATTTTCTATGAAAATCTTAATTAAATAATTTAATAATGAAGGTATTTCATGCAACTAACTAACAAGTGCCTGAGGTGCTGGACAAAAGTCACAAGGACCACAATTTGCAATCTCCAAAACGTGGGCGAATTAAAACAATAGGACAGACATCCGACCATTTGAAAAAAATATAAGCGAAAATTAAAATAATTATTTTTATTGTTGTAATTAAATAACCTAAGAATATAAACGAAGCTTCGAGACCGAACAAAACAATATATGAATTAATTATTATAATCAGAAATGCATAGTATCACGAGGGCTTTATCTTTAAATTTAAAATACAGAACAAAATTCGATAGCGGTTTCTCATTCGCATTTCAACTATATATTTCTAATACAACAACAAATGCTTTCAAAATATAATGAATAATTATTCCAATGGAAAAAAAGGTATATATTTAAACTATATAATTATAGTTAAAGGAAAACAAGATTCAATTTAATTAACTGAGAATCCCTCCGTAGTCAACTAGACATAGGGTAGATAGATAAAGGGGGGACCACCAACTGCATGGAATCACCAATTTTCGAACGCTGTTTTAAAACGGAACCTCCCACTTTTTATTTAGTTTGAAGATTTATTTTTTTATATTATATTATTTTGAAAAAGGCTGAAGAAGTTGAACAAGATGAAGATCCCGATTCATAACTAATTAGCTATGGGTGCCAAACTAGTTTCTTAAACTATATAACTAAAGATATATTGTGACCATTTGAAATGTAATAAACGAACTTTGGTTTAAAAGCAAACTTTAACTGGATCGCGAAAAGTTAACTTTCAATATACGTGTCATGACGTATTCGTGAAGAAAATTCGGATTTTAAAAAGCGTTCATCCATTTTCAAAATAATTTATAAGATTCTTTAAGGGTATAGGAAAAGATACTCGAGGGGCTGGTCACTTGGCCTGATTAAACGTAACTGATTTTAAAATAAACAGGGATAGATTTAATTTTAGAAGTAGGAATGGAGAACGGTTAGTATTTACTTTAGTCCGACTCATAGCCTAGGAAAGAGCCCCTCCCTCCAACACGTAACGACAATTTTAAATAATCTTATTGGCTCACTTAAACTACGTTTTGATGATGTTGCTGATGGGGATGGCAAAAAATACGTAATTCCTTTTTACCTCTGTCGCTATGACCCGCCTCTTCTTTCATACCCCCCCCCCACGTCCAGTGGAAGGGGGTCCGGGACTTTGACGCGCCCACATTACTCTGTTCTCCATTCCTACTTCTAAAATTAAATCTATCCCTGATATAAAACAAATAACTTTGTTCGAATTGCCTTTCTCGTAATTTAAAGGCGTAAAATCACAATCCTGTTTCTATCAATATTCCTGAAGTAATTGATATAATTCATAGAAATATTTTATCAAAAGCGAAAGAGCTAGATTTGAAAATAATTTAGCTATTAATTTTATCCATAATCCATTTAAGACACAAAGTTAAATCTTTCTGGATACTATGAAGTTTGTCAGGAATTAGGGAGCAAGTGGGCCTCATTGACCCGAACTAGAATGTTTTAAAATATTTTATCGAATAAAAAAAAGATAACCCGTTTTAGTTTAGAAATAAGAAAGCTAGGCGCTAATAGTTTTTTTAGAAGATATCTTATTTCCTTACAGGTTTATTTATTTTCAAAAACAAAACAAAGTTTGAAAGAACCAGAAGGAATTTTTCGATTTTAAAAAAATCAATCCCTTTTATTATATAGGCCTAGTTTACTGTTTATTTGAATTTGAAATTTCTTAAAATTCACGAGTCATATTGGCGAGTACCGTTACCTTACCATAAATTTTCAATATCAAAAAGTTCAAAATATATAAATATTTTTTTGCTTAGCGAGTATCCCCGTTCAATTCGATCAGAAGTGATATGAGACTAGAAGTGAAGGGCTCTAGCATTGATAGTAGATCCTGGCACTAGTGAACAAATTTGAGGATTTTATGCCGCTTCAAACGCGCCTACACTACTGAGAAAAAAATTGGTCGAGTTCCAAAAACATTTCCTACCCCCTTCCCCTCAACCTAAAGCGGCCGAACACGGACGCGGCTCCTTGAATCTAGTTCGGCCGTCTACCACCGCGAGCGTCTCACGTTTTGGAAGGAAAATTCTGAAACCGCTACTAGAGGGCCAACCGTTCTTGTGTTATCAAGAATATTCACTTTCGCCGAGTGAAGAATTTAGTTAGCTCAGTACTTCTAGTCTCATCTCACTTCTGATTCAATTCAACTGAATTCCATATTGGTTTCACCGCGTCGTATATTGAAAAAATCTTTCCTAACAATTTAAATAAACCTTCTTGAAGAATTGAAATATCGCGATCAATCTATTTTCTATCCAAAACATATCGAATTTTTTTTTAAAAAAATATATTAACTCAAAGTTATTGATCAATAAAAAAGTAGCAAAGTTAAGCAACGTCCGTAAGAGAAAATAACGCAAAGTTAAGCAACGTCCATAAGAGAAAATAACGCAAAGTTAAGCAACGTCCGTAAGAGAAAATAACGCAAAGTTAAGCAACGTCGGATTGATATATTTCAGTAAAAAAAAGGTAATATCTTTCTCTGGAGTCCCATTTAATATTAATATTAATACCAAATAGGGTCCCAGATTTTCTTGGGACAATCTTGAATCTTACAGCTTATAAGAAGGGGGAGGGTGATCGATTTGATATTGGAGGGGGGTCGTTATACTAAACGGTGGTGCCGTATAAGCCATTGTGTAAGTGGGCCAATTGGAGCCCCACCAGCTGCGATTGAAGATTGTATTGGGCGCTTGCCCCTAGCTCCCTTGATTTGAATTTTGCAGCCCCTCTCCCGCCTTCTTCCCCCCATTTGATGGATGATCTTTGTATATTTTTGAATGAGTTTGGTTATTTCTCCGATGGTTTCCGCGGGAAGGGACATTATCGAAACGTTTGGGAGTACAAACACTCCCGTTTTTAGCTTCATCCATGCCGGGGAATCTTAAGTACCTAATCTGTTAAAGCTTCAAGTATTTAATAAATATTTTGCAAAGCCACAACTTCAAAGCATAGTCAAGAAGTGATATCTAGTTTATTAGGGAGAAGGTATAAATTCGCGCCACATTTCCAGCTTTATCTCCAGTCCAAACGTATAGTAGGTCCGGAGTTAATCCCCGCCTCTAAATTACAACCAGCATCTCATCGGTTCTTGAAAACTCACGTCAGCGCGACGCGAATGGCAAAAATTACTTGTATTTTCCGACTGAGGAGAGGCTGCGAAATAGCCAGGCGTCCTTTTACGTCCCCCCTTGTATTTTGAAAGGGGGACTGGGACTATGGCGCGCGAAAACTTAGGCATCGTATTCCTTCTCCCTAATAAACTAGATATCACTTCTTGGCATAGTCTAGAAAAATATTTTAGCTTTTGTCCAATATGAGAAGGCGAACCAAAAAAAGAGAGGGAAATTTCATAGTCGGACACGGTATCTAAAAACGTCTGCGAAGCTCTTAAACAAGGACTTTACCATCTTGTCTTTAATCCCCATGCAGAGGGTGCTCTATACCTATTGGATCTAATAAGATGGGCCCGCTGTTTCATCTCTTTGTACTTGGTTTTCCTCCCCACATTTGTGTAATATTGGCTAGGGCGCCCTGAGGAGAAATATCTAAACACGTATATTTTTCTGAATATAAATGGTTTCTTTTATTGTAAGCACCACCATCTAGCCTTCAATTGAAGGCAAGTCAAACACTTGTTGATCATTCGATTTTCATATATATACCCTTCTTATCGAATAATGTCTTATTACGAAACGTCACCTAAAATATTGCTTCAATTGCAACATCTACAAGTTAATTAAACTTAATTAATTTACGCGTGATAAAGTATGGCGCCATAATTTTATAATTAAATTGGTTTTTTTTCCTTCACGTCTTTGATTAAATTTGCATAATGGTGATGGAATAATTAAACGCGTGATATTGAAATTATTTTAGGATCAGAAGTTCATAAAGTGTAGTTGAATTGATCAGTTAGAGGAAGTATTGACTGGTTGTTGCTAGCCTGCAAATGTTTCAACACTATCTAGAGGAATATTATTTTTATATACTTAGTTTACAGACTAGGAGTATTAATACCATCTACACAAGCAGGTCTGGCTTTAGACTCACCCATTGTGTCAGACCTTGCGTAACACCTGAAGCCTGGCCTCCCTGTGTAAATGGTATGAATTCTCCTAGTCTGTAAAATATGTATAATTATATTTAATAGCGTTTTCCTTTGGGTCCTCGCGGAGCGCTCCCAAGGAGCAATAAAAGATGTAGTAGTAGTTTCCAGCTTCGTTAAAGACTGTTTTTGAAGAATAGGATCTCCTAGTTTTATTCCTCCATGGGAGCGCTCCGCGAGGACCCAAAGGAAAACGCTATAAAATACTCTACTCAAGGTTGAAACTTAATACAAATTAATTCAAAAAAGTTTCAAAATGTATTTAATATTTTTTATACCAGTCATTAAAGGAAATTATGATTAATTATTAAAATATACGAAAATTTGTATATAGCTTAATATTTTACAGGTGATGTTATTTTTTTCAAGGCATTTTAAGCAAATGTCCTTTTTAGCGAATTTCAGAGGCCCATGGTACATTTTTTTTTAAACTTGAATTATAAAATATTTTGTGAGGCCCTTTATTCCTGTTTTATTTTTTTTTTTATTTTTTGGAAGTTTTGGCTCCTAGGCTAATGAATATATCGTTCATGCGTTGAATATTACATAAAAAAAATTTGGTAATCGTCCTTAAACGTGTTGGAATGGTCCAATCGGACTAGTTAGTAAATAATTCAGGAATCAAATTAAGACAAGTTGCGAGGTCGAAACGTTTCCAAGAGTGTTTGATAACTTTAAATGTTAATTTTCTTTATTAAAGGTAAAGTCTCACATAGTTTTAAGTGTAAAATACTCCCATGTTCAATAACATAAGAGTCAACCACTTTAATTTGCCAACCAAAGGGATCGTTTCACGAGTGTTATTTAAACGTATTTAAATGAGTTGTTCTAGAACTTGAAAATACTTTACAGTAGAAAATAACATTAATCTCACTCAGTAAGACCCGCATATCCGCCATTATAACTCTTCATCAATCAAGTAACGCGATGCACAAATAATATAAACAGATTACGCTATGAGTAGAGACAGGAATTCATACTAATAACATGGAGGAATGATACGAGCTATGGGCTCTATAGGAGAGGCCAACTAATAGACGCGCGGGAAGCCAAAAAGGGTCACGGTGGCGCCGCCAGACGGCGAGTAAAGTAACTAAAGTTTTAATGAATATTCAATACCATGTCCGGAACAACAAAGCGAAACGTGTGGTTAATAATTGATTGCAGCGCTCCTAACTACAAAAATAATAAAGGAAATGCTAGAAATTTGTCTTTTTTCCGATTTCCCAAAAATACCTGTTTTTAACACGTTATAGAGCAATAATTTGTTTGAACTTTAGTTACTTTACTCGCCGTCTGGCGGCGCCACCGTGACCCTTTTTGGCTTCTCTCGCGCCTATTAGTTGGCCTCTCCTATAGAGCCCATAGCTCGTATCCTTCCTCCATGCTAATAACTTGGAAAAACAACTCATACTCACTCTTTCTTTCTTAAGGGGCAGAATGGGAGGAGTTAAAAGAAAACGTGTAGTTTCATTCCTTAATATGGCGTTGTTGGTATGCAAATTCATTTATATTCATAATAAACATACAACATTCGTGTCCTTTTGAGTCATACCTTGTTGGTATAATTGTTATGGATATTAAGATCAATAATATTTGACTAATTATTGACCTCTTGAGTCATACCTTGTTGGTATAATTGTTATGGATATTTAGTCCTAACGTATTTGACTAATTACTGCATTCTTAATTAACTCAAAGGAAAGTAAATTGCACTAAACGCACTCTCCCTCGGGAAGCTTTCAAAGTATAAATTTCAATTAGCAAATATAAAAAGGCGCGGTTTAAACTACACTTCCTACATTACTAGATAGTCTTATAGACCCTTCCTATCGGGCCGCCGCCATTAAGGGGTCAAATCCTCCATAAACGAGTACAATACAAGTTGCCAAAGCGGGGGTTCTATCCATTTTTTTTGGCCTCTATAATGGCACCCACATTTTGCGCGCGAAAAGAGTGTGTAGAAAACCCACCTCTGATGGAAACGTTATCCAACTTGAAATCTCTTAAGTATGTAACCCCGTAATCTTCCACAGAGGATAAAGAGAAGTAAAAAAAACCACTCAAATCAAAAGAAAATTTTATAAAACCCGAGGCTACTTACTATACAAACTTCACCATATCGAAATAAACTGACAAAAAAAAACCCTCTTAACTATGTTTGACTTAAAAACAATATTCGAGGATTAAATGTTTACGGTAGTTACGGTAGTACCTTAATTTCATCATGAATATTGTTTATTTACCTGAAATTAAATCTATATCTATATAAATCAAAGTCCTGACTGACAGACTGACTGATAATCAACGCTCAGCCTAAACCGCTTGCCCTAGAAGGCTGAAAATTTGCAGGAACGTTACTCATAAGTAGTAGGCGCGTACTAAGAAAGTTTTTTCCAATCCGCCGCCATCTTAAAAAATTGCGACCAAAAATGTAAAAAAAAATCTTCTCTATGCAACAAAGTCCGCGTTTTCAACCGATTTAGAAAACATTTAGTACACTGCTTTCCTTTAACCTATAGACGGGCTGAATGGTCTTTTGGGTTCGATTTGTTGCCATCTTTTTAAATGGCGGCCAAAAACTTAAAAACTCTTCTGTATGGAATAATACCTGAGTGAAAAGTAATAAAAAATGTCCCGACGGGCTGACGGGCAATGCCGAGTGCCTTAGCTTCTAGGGTGCTACAAAAATATTAGTCATCAGTAAAATCTACCCATTCTTTATATCATTTAGATGGAAGTTCTTATTATACGTGAGCGACGCCGCGTGTAATAGCTAGTAAATAAATAAATGAATAAATAAATGAATAAATAAATAAACAGTGTCTTATAAATTTCTTTTCTTTTAATTAAGCCTTCGTAGGTATTATTAGTTAAATACATTTCTGATCAGATACCCCATTCGTAGTATAAAGTTTGATCTTGCCACTGACCAATTAAAGTTCAATCATTCAATATAATAAAAAATATATATATACAAATATGTTTTTAAATTCCCAAATGTTTTTCAACATCAGCTATAATTAAAAACTTTAATCGGCATATTTATGAGGTAAGTTAGCCCCCTGGAAAATAAAACTCCCTTAACTAATCCCCAACGAGTATCATAATCTAAAATAAAAATAAAATCCAGTTTCTAAATTTCAATCTAGATAATTCAAGCTGGCATTTTTTTTTCTTTCTCTCTTTCTTTATAAAGTAGATTGAAATTTGTTATCTGTTCATTTCTGTCCGTACATTGAGCGCTTTCACTCGTCCCTTGTTTAGGGCCTCTAACTTACCTAGATTTTTAGCTAGCGTTAAAATTTAAGCATCTTATACGACGACGAGATAAAAGTAAAAAAAAAAAAAAAAAAAAAAAAAAATCTTCAAGACCCGGTGGCCAAATCTATTCGAATAAAATTGTTGCATATAGTCAAAAAAGACCCAAGCACCAAAACTTATATAGAGAGGCGTTTTTATATTCGACCCGCATACTAATTTATCCTTCTAGAAAAAAAAAATAAATTACAAGTTGCTCAAGACACATACATCAAAAACCCCTCGATTGTTACAGCAACCTACACCTTCAAATTTAAATATTAATGTTTATGTACTGGAATTGATGAAATAAACATGCTACAGCTTTAATTAATTTTATAATTATATATCAATGCCACTTAAGATGGTGAATAATTATAAGTTCTTATGTCTTACCAGGGATAGATTTAATTTTAGAAGTAGGAATAGAGAACGGTTAATATTTACTTCAGTCCGACTCATAGTCCAGTATAGAGCCCCTCCCTCTAACACGTAACGAAAAGTTTAAATTATCTTATTGGCTCACTAAAACTACGTTTTTATGACGTTGCTGACGGGGACGGCGAAAAATACGTATTTCATTTTTACCTCTGTCGCTATGACCCGCCTCTTCTTTCATACCCCCCTCCGTCCCTTGGAAGCCCACATTACTCTGTTCTCCATTCCTACTTCTAAAATTAAATCCATCCCTGCATAAATTAATGGGGGATGTTCTTTAGGTGCACGATTTTGAGTCAAAAATGTTCTGTGACATTTTGCCGTCCGGGTTATGATTTGAGTGCTTTAATAACTCGTAAAACCTAAAATCTCTCAGAGGTTAAACTTACGTTTCACTAAAAGTCAAGAGTTTTTCAAGGGGGGGGGTGGTACGGGGGGGGGTTGATACTTATTACGAAAAAAAATTGAATATTTGCCTGGCAGCCATAATTGGTTGTACAAAGTAACATAGCATCTACGTTAGGTTGCGTAAAAAAATTTTCCTTCAATTTGAAAGCCTGGCATATTTTAACTAAAATTCCCCACGCTAATAATTTCGGTGGGCCTCTCACTCAACTTCTGCACGTAATAAGAAAGAAATTATAATTTCTGCCAATTTCTACATATTAAGAAAAATTAGCTTCACGATATTCACGTGGAATACAAAATTTTTAATGAATATTTATTCCGGTGTTAGTTAAGTGTAAATTACAATGTTATAAGAAAATTAATAAGGATTTTTTTAAATAAAACTGCAGCAGGGTGAAAGTGGGACAGCGGTTGCAACAATATAGCAGGTTGTATATAGGAATAAACTGCGCGATTACCATAAGTTTATAATCATATGTTGCATAAGTATGAAACTACCTATACTTCGTAACGCGACTAGTGACAACATTCGGGTTTGTAGTTCATCAATCTGAACGAAAGCTTTGACAGTGCCTCACCAGGCGTCGCTTTACGAGAATCTTATGACATTTCACCTACGTCACTTCATGAAAAGCTCTCAGTAACCAGTGACAAATTTATGGAGCATAACTTATAATGCTATTTACGAACCAAATATTCACGTTAGAATTTATAAAATTCAACTAAAAATTAAATTATAAAAATTTAATAATTATATTTTTGGCTAAACCGGTTGAGGCCCACAATATTTTATAGATAAAAAGTTAATTTTATTAATTTAAACTTACAAAAAGTTTATATCGTAAACGTCAACTTCAAATTTCAAAATTTCAAAATAACGAACTAAAATTAAAAATTATGTAAGAAACAATTTTGTTTTTTTTTTAAATAATAAAAAAAAGCCCTCGTGAACTCATCTTGTTAGTGCGGTTTATTTAGATTAACACTACGATCAGATAAATAAAAATTATTTCGCGCTGATTGGTTAAAATCCTAAAAACACGATGGCTATGACGAATTAGGGGCCCGTAATGTAGTAAATTTCATCAGCGGGTCCAGCTGCTATTAACCATCAAAAGCGTGCCTTCCAAACGCAGCAAAAACCGCTCCATTTATTAAAAAAAAATTGCTTATTTCTTATAGTATTTTTTTTTCAGCACCTGAGCCAGGTAAAGTATTAACTAACTAATATGTTAGTTAATAAACGCATAAGTTCCCTCATAAATAATATTAAGCTTTCCCCTACCTACCTCGCTCCCTCTCAAATATAAACGGCAGTATTAAATCACTAGATACAGGGTGTTTAAAATAGGGTGGTTGGATCGAAGTACAGTGGTTTCAGTGGGAAACCAATTTTACGTCTATTATATGGGCCAAATCTTTTAATGTGAATTTAGAGAAAATTAAATCATATTTAAAAACTAGCAAATAATAAACTAAAGTCCTCAATACTAATACCAGGGATAGATTTAATTTAGAAGTAGGAATGGAGAACAGAGTAATGTGGACGCGCGTCAAAGACCCAGACCCCATTCCACGGGACCAAGGATATGAATGAAGAGGCGGGTCATAGCGACAGAGGTAAAGAGGAATTACGTATTTTTTGCCGTCCCCGTCAGCAACGTCATCAAAACGTAGCTTAAGTGAGCCAATAAGATAATTTAAATTTTTCGTTACGTGTTAGAGGGAGGGGCTCTATACTGGGCTATGAGTCGGAATGAAGTAAATACTAACCGTTCTCCATTCCTACTTCTAAAATTAAATCTATCCCTGTTAATACACAAGAAAGAAAAACGCGAGTAACAATACACCTTTAAATTGTGGACCTTCTTATCTATAAAAATCATCAATTTTTTCCATCTCTCTCTTTAAAATAAAATGCAATTAACGATTCAAGCTTCCGGGGACTTCTGTTAAAAACTCCTTTCGTTCAATGTACAATATTAACCAAGTGTATAGTATTTTTGAATCATCTTCACTTGAAATTAATGGTAACGTACGCGCAGTTTCCAATGCATTGTCAACTCGGGTTGAAACGAACCAACGCGGTACAAGCAAAGAAGAAGCACAAGAAGAAAATCTTAAAGACGATCATCGAACCGAACTCCGTATAAATTTTCCGAACATAATGTAATTAAGATAGTAGGAAACAATGAAATAGTAGGTTCTATCTATATCGGTTTGGGTTCACGAACAATACATCAATTGAACATATCAAGTATCTATTAGACTTAAACATACGCGGGGGTAATGTAATCATATTTCAATTTTATTTCCTTGCGATCAAATACGTAATGTTACACGTATAATTGTAATTATTATACTATGGATATATATTGAACCCGGATTTGAAAGATTAATCAGTTAATTTTATCTATCATATTTGATTTATCCAACTGTTGTTTGAACACGCAAGTAGAGTCGAGCCGAGTCTTTCATTCCAAAGAAAATAATAAAATCCACTTGTTTCAACCCTTTAAATATCTAAATTCAAAAGGTATCAATCGATCTTCTATACTAAATACCAATTATTAATCTAGAAAAAGGTATGTATAATTTGGGGATGGCGACCGCGACATTGTATCTACCTGTAAACTTAATTACAGCTTTGATCGACGCCACCGAGCTATAACCAAATTTTAATCACGCTCAAGTAACCAAGTTACGTAAGCAAAAAAGAACACTAAACATTTTTTCAAGTTTTCATCCCCAGTTTAGGCATCAGCTAGGGCTATTTTGTAAATTGAACCTTAAAGCAGATGGTAGGCACGTATAGAACTAGATAATTATTAAATCACAAAATTTAATTAAAGGCTTCGAGTTAAAAGCGAAGATTGATTAAAACTACGAGTATCGTAACCCTATAACGCTTTAGGTAAGTATGGGTCGAAAGGATACTTTCTACGAGCACGCGCACTGTCGTCATATTTCTGGTAAAGCCGCGTTACCTGGTGGAGCTATTTCCATACTCGTAACCCGACTCGACCAAGGAAGGTTAATCACAGTAGGTCATGACTCTATTCCGTTAGGGTTAGGAAATCAAACTTTTAAATAAAGATGGCATAATTTTCAATTTTTATTAATAAGAATTCAATCAGTGCCTCCTTAATCCATCACGGCCAGTGCATGGTGGCGGGACTTTAGGTTATAGAGCGTCGACTAATATTTAACCTAGATGGCGCTGTTTATCAGCAGATTCCCGCTTAATTATAAACACGAGAGCTTTAACAGTGATGGCGTACTTTTCCCCTGAATTCGATCCAAAAAAGTCTAAAAAAAACGGCGCCTCTAGCGGGAAACAGTGGTTAAACTAAAATGCAAATTTATAGAACGGTAAAAAAGACCATGACCATATACGGACAGAACTTGATAGATAAAGAAGTCATTGACTGAAATCATTTTGTTAACCCATCATTTAGAAACAAAATATTTCTCTTCAATCATATTAGGGGAGGGGCCCGTTATGAATTTGCGTATATTGATGTTTCAATCGCGTGTCTCCCTATTTAAAAACTCGTTCGCTATCAGCATAGTGCTGTGTATAATTACATCAATCCCTTCTGCTATATAAGGAATACACCACCATTGGACTGATGAGGCACTCTTGCAAGGTTCATCGTTGCGAAACGTGGGAAATGAATTTGGAATCAACTTTGATATTTTTTCTGGTTACAACTTGGCTTGGTTGCGAGCTACCTGCAAGGAGGGTCATCGGCATAAAAGTCATGTCGCCTTTTTTCATGCCTCTTTATCAATCTCCCCTCGCCGCGAAACCCCCCCCCCCCCAATTTCTTTTTTTCTTTTACTAATTTGGATTTTCGAATTTGCGCAAAATGACGTCGGGTTATTAAGCCTGCCTTTATCTTTAATAAGCATTCATTTGACTGATGGTCCAAGAAAAATCCAAATTCAAGTTGAAATGAAATTGGCGAAACGGATTCCAAACGATGTTTGATAATTTTTTTTGGTTTTAAAGGGAGAGTGAAATACATGCTTCTAGAGATGATTCTTCTAGATGAACTATAATATTTACAATATAGCAGAAAGGAAATTAGCAATAAAATATTAGTAATAATTAAAGGAAATTGGAAATATAACATGTCTATGAATCAAGCTCAGATTTAAAGGTGCGATCAAGGATAATGGGCGGTGGATACGTAATCTGAGAGAAATCAGTCCGCTAGCTGTGGAACGGCTCAGGTCCGGTGGGACGCTAGAAAATGGGGGAGGAATACAAGGAAAAATGGCGGGCGGTCTTACCGATTCGTCTGACCTAGACCGCCCGCCATTTTTCCGAGTATTCCTCCCTAATTTCTAGCGTCCAACCGGACCTAAGTTGTTCCACAGTTAGTGGGCCGATTTCTCTCAGATTACGCATCCACCCCCCATCATCCTTGGTGCGATTACACCTTTCAGAAATAGTAGAATCAATGTACCTATAAAGCAACTAAAGTTACAGATATTGAAATTGATAGATTACTACACCTTTGAATCAAATTTAATTAGAGTGACTTACCCCTCGATGAACACCAAACGCATCCCTAACATAATATACACCATAATTAAATTACCGAGGTGTTGTTAATATTCAGTAACCTTTCTTTTGTACGTGTTAAAAACCAACCTTGTGGCTACATTATTATACAAGGGACATAAATTCTTATTATACTGTCTTCATTCTCACTTTAAATTAACTTAAACACGGTTGGTAAAATGTTTATATTAATAAATTAGAAACGAAATGTAAAAAAAAAATTGATTGGATCCCTAAGGTGTATACCGTTTAACTTTTTCACAAACTCTGATTGTCGATGCGTGGCAACGAAAGAAAAAAATAAAAAACGTCCTCTGATTTTTAATTTTTGTATCTTTCATTTAAACTCGATATTATTAAATATTAAATTTTTTTTTCCTGTTCTTGGAATCGTCAAATATGGCGGCGAAGACGGCGCCTTTAACCGTGATCGGAATTTATCAAATGTAATTTCTCGCGTTAAACATCTTTAAAATCAGGGAAGATGGATTTTTAATGATAAAAATGGATTTTTAACAAGTTTCCTGGCAAGATCTGTATATACGATTTGAATTTTAACTAAAAGAGGCCTTCTCTCGGGGTGACCAAAAGCCAAGTTTAGAATCATTTCCTCGTTATATAAATAATACTTAACGTACATCCGGCAATGACCTCCTGTACTTCATTAACATTAACGTGAAAAAAAATAATTAAACACGCCTAAATTAGTTATAGAAAAAAATATACAGATCCGCGTAGCTTCTATAATGGACCAGGCTAAATGGTTTTTTTTTCCTTGTTTGTATAATTGTAAATTGTAATGGACATGATAGGTACAATGTAATAAATATTGCAATTTAAAACCATAACAAAGTTTTAAACCCAGTGTTACCAGGACGTTTGTGAGCTAGAGCTAAGATACTACATACAGAGAGATAAGTTAGCAGGCAGTTCAGTTTGAATCAGTACTTGATTAACTTGTCTCACAGAGGTGATGACAACACTGAACTGAAGTTAAAGACGCTGAGAGAAAGGAGAGGAATTTTCTCTAACCCTTTTAGTGAAAATTAAGTTTCCTTCATACTGGACCGTACAACAGATCATGACGTATTCATAGTTTCCAGGCTAAGACGATTCATACTAATTACACATGGAGGCCAGGCTACTCGTGGACAACAGCGTAGACTATTTTGTCCTCCAAAAAGGGTGGACTCCTTGGGTAAATGGTAAAACTATGTATTGATACAATGTATAAAAACAAACAGAGATTCAATCAATTTTTTTTTGGTAAGAAAATGAAAACTACCTTGAAATTATATGATAATACTGAAACAAAAAAAAATTATGAACAGTTTTTAAAAATACATTATTGCAGCAATATTCCGTTTCGTTTTGCCTAGGGCTTTACATTTTTTTTCTTATCGCCGTGTTTGATGTAACAAATCGAATTCGAGTAGTACCGGTTTGGGGGTAAAATTTGCCTTATTAACTTATTTAAAATTTCAAGGACTTTCGCCAGGGCGCTACATTAGTACAAGTTTACCAAATGTTAGCAGTTGCATCCCCTTTAACCTAATATATGGGAAACGTTTCTGATGAGGGTCTTCTTTTCCCCAATATGGTTCGAAGAGCGTCATAAGATCAACGCCCTACATTTTAGAAAATTTATTTATCCATTGGTGAGATATGAAATTCATAAATTATTATCAGGGATAGATTTAATTTTAGAAGTAGGAATGGAGAACGGTTAGTTTTTACTTCAGTTATTTCCGACTCATAGCCCAGTATAGAGTCCCTCCCTCCAACACGTGACGTAACGAAAAGTTTAAATTATCTTATTGGCTCACTTAAACTACGTTTTGATGACGTTGCTGACGGGGACGGCGAAAAATACGTAATTCCTTTTTACCTCTGTCGCTATGACCCTCCCGCCTCTTCTTTCATACCCCCTGTCCCGTGGAAGGGGGTCCGGGACTTTGACGCGCGCCCACGTTACTCTGTTCTCCATTCCTACTTCTAAAATTAAATCTATCCCAGTTATTATATTAAAAATTGTTATGTGAACTAAATACAATAACTGTAACTAATATATATCCAGATAAAGACGATAATTTTGTTAGAAGTGGGAAGAATGAAGATAAATCTTATCTCAGTCTTACGCTATTTATACTAATACATTTTTGGCAATTTATCAATTTAGTTAACGAGGAATTAAGGAGAAAGAGCAAGGGTGCTTGTGCAAAAAAAAAAAAGTATAAACGGGGTCACGACTAACAAAATTACGAAATTATGAAAATTATTGTCATGGCCAAGAGAAACATAGAAAAAAAATATTGATAACAAAACCAAGTACTAAAGAGAATATGTAATTTAAAGAGATAATGAAATTGCCAGGTTACCAATATCGCGTCGAGTCGTTTCGTATTGATAAATAAAATTACATTTAAGTCATAAATAAAATTTATGGAAAAATTTTTATATAGAATTTCTAAGTTTTAACGCTGATTTTTAATTTATAAACCGCTACAGGGAACTGAACCGATTCGAGGTCACGAGAATCAAAGCACCACCACCACGTGGTGCTGCCGGTTGGTAATTGGTTAAATATCCCTGTGAAAGTTTATAAATCAAAAGCCCATCCCACTTTTACATTAATTATTTCTAATTTATCTATATAGTTTTGGTTTATATTAAAAATAATTTGGTTGCAAGGAGTACGAAGGTCAAAATGAATAGGCAATTATATAACATAAATAATTTAGGATATTTCAAGCTTAATTCGTCCAATACGCATTATACTATAATAATATTATGCTTACCAATGTTCACTCTTTAGATTTAAAAAATAAGTAAAGAAATTGTTTAACTTCACTGAACTTTGGGAATGAGATGGATTAACTAAGGAAGTGAAATGTGGGGGGAAAGGAGAGGGGTTATATAATAATAGAGGCGAGATGCGCACGCGAAGATCGTATAAACGAAGAATTTGAATCTCATTATGTTAATCAAACAAAGGCAATTTGAAAAACCTCTCCTGAAGGGGGAAAGTCGTAAAAAATATTTATACTCCAAAACAATCGTTCTATTGTGAGAAATTTTACGTTGAAGAAGAAGAAGGCAATAACCATCTCTCGCGCGTCGCTTAATCACGTGCCCAATTATGCGTGTCTCATTAAGTGACGTCATTAAGGTTAACCAATAAGAAACGGGTATACGCGCGCTATTTAAAAATGAATAAAGCCGCTACGGGGCGATTTGTAAATATTTTTGGGGTCAAATTAATGACGAAATGTTTAGTTGTAAGGGTACTACGAGAAATCAGGAAAAAAATTAAACCAAAATAATACATAAATAAATAGAAAATAAATTATTTGTCTAATAAGAAAGCTTTTAAATGAAAATGAAATTAAGTAATTAAAACTAACGGGGTGGGTTATTCCACGTTTGATTACAGGAAGATATAGGTATTAATCAAATGCCACAGAATATAAAATATTGGCAATATTATCCGCAATATTGCGACATCCGGAGGGATTGATTATAACTCGCGATGAAAAATGCAGATTATTATGTAATTTTACAAAAATTAGCACAATGATAACATAACGCGAGTTTGGAAAAAGTGAAATGACTCGTATCGAGATAGCGTGAGTCCATTTGCGACTTTACCGGAGCATTAAACGAGGGGTTCGACACCAATCTCTACTGTATAATTCACAACGTATCCTAATCAAAATACAATCTACCACCACCAAAAATATGAAAAGATTCGAATCCCTCGATTAAAAGCGCGCGTGCGGTCGTATAATTCACGCCTCATAAAATCATGATTTCCATCATAAATACCAGGTAGAGAGAGAGACAAAAAAAAATAAAACGAATTCCAAAAAGGCTCGAGATTGAATTGAATGAATATAAGAGAAGCCGCCTATTTCACGCTCATGATGAACTAACTTTAAATTACTACAGGAAAAAAATTAACGGTAGCAAGGCACCCCCGCGGAGATAGATAGAGAGAGAGAGAGTGAGCACACACCTCAATGAAAACACCCCCGTATCTCCGGAGAGTCATCAAAAATCGGCCAGGCTGAACACCGTAAACGTAAACGTAACTTTTATACTTCATTAAAAATCATTCATAAATTTGTTATGAAAAAATGAAGTGTTTCGCTATGCGGTACTCAAAACTTGGAAGAGAAATACTTCATCTTAAAGCTCAATTACTTCTACGTTTGCTGATATTTGCCAAGTATGATCCCGATAACAGACACACAGACACATCCAGTGTAATACCTCTCCGTGACGTCATCGTCACTTGGAGAGATAAAAAGGGGACAAAAATTAAAGAAATCTTTTTATAAATAAAGGGTTTTTGAAAATTTGGAATTATTCGAAAATTCTAAAAATTTAACGCTAAAAATTTGGAAACTTTAGTTTCTTAATCGTATCTAATGACGTACCAAATTTGTAAAAAAATCGATTGACCCATGGTGCATCACTGGTTGAGATTAAAGATGAATCTCTATACACTCTTTATACAACTTTCATATCCCAACCACTAATGGATATAAACTGTATGTTCTCCCAAAAGAAATAAACATACTATAGGTATACAAGAGATAAACATACTAAGGAAGGGTCAAAGTTCACCGTTAATACTTCTCTCGAGACGACGAACTCTCAGAGAAAGGTCCTCGAAAGAAGAGATAGCTAATAGGTCATATTTATTAGTAAGTCTTGGCGTATACTCTTAGCGGAAAAACTTATTTTTGGCAGCTATGGGCTCCGCTCCTCATTTTTCCTACCTTTCCCTTTGACCATCGCGTCCCAAAGGTGCCAAAAAGGATTTGGACAAGAGAAAAGGTGACCAGCGTTGTCCAGTATCGAAAAACGCGTCGACAGATGACTACCAGGGGATGAGGGGGTGTAAACGAAATAAAAAGGTAGACCCGTAATGAATGGTAAGAGGAGCTAGGGGTAGCGTCTCACGAGATAAACCATAAATCACTCGTTTCTTACTTCTTTCTTTTTATGGCGGGAAAAGGAGCGAGATTTTTGGCGCGCTTTTAAAGAGCCCTACTTACTCATAGACATAAGAAATTATTATAAATCAAACGGAGTACAATCAAGATTAGGCTTAACTAAGTGCTACTACTGAATTTCATAAAGAAATCAAATCACAGGCTCATTAAAACTTTCGAGATGAAGTTTAGCAGAAGTGAGATGAGACCAGAAGTACTGAGCTAACCAAATTCTTCACTCGGCGAAAGTGAATATTCTTGATAACACAAGAACGGTTGGCCCTCTAGTAGCGGTTTCTGAATTTTCCCTCCAAAACGTGAGACGCTCGCGGTGGTAGACGGCCGAACTAGATTCAAGGAGCCGCGTCCGTGTTCGGCCGCTTTAGGTTGAGGGGAAGGGGGTAGGAAATGTTTTTGGAACTCGACCAATTTTGTTCTCAGTAGTGTAGGCGCGTGGGAAGCGGTATAAAATCCTCAAATTTGTTCACTAGTGCTAGAACCCTTCACTTCTAGTCTCATCTCACTTCTGAGTTTAGCTATCTATGGAGAGTTGTTAGAGTGAGAGAGAAAGGGGTGGGAAATTTTTTCTTTCTCTCTTTTTGGTGGTAAGGTGAAAAGACACTCGACGAACGGCATGTTGCTCGTGGTTTCAGACAATCCAACGTCTTAAAATTAATCGCTTTCTTACGGTTAAGTCAGGCGACCACCTTTTAAGCCTACGTTTCCGGCTTTCCCTCAACATTTCTTTAGGGGATTTTTAGGCTTAACAGTTGGCCTAAAGCGAGTAAAGAATCTATGCCTATTTATTCAAACAATTTTAAGCCAAATAAAAAAATATTTACGAGTGTATAATTAGCCCATTATAAAATCTATTTCACGAACCTTAAGAAAGTATTTTGAAATCTATTTAATCTCTCGAGTTGTTTTCGTATTCCGAAATTATCTTTCTTTTTCAATTTTTGGCTAACCCTATTTTACTTTTAAAGAGACAGTTACTATTCAAACTTTGGTGGTAAACAACGAAAAGGCAGAACATTTTCCTAAACAATAAGTTTTCAATATTTAAAAAAAGAAAAATGAACTTAGGCAATCGAGGGATCAAAACGGGGTGCGTAAATAAATTGGGTTCTATTTTATGCTATGGTCGTCCGTCTTTTAACTGCATTCGAGGCGAATAACAAATGATGTTATTGTAAAGGGCGCCAGACTGGAACGCATTCATATTTAATGCAAAAACATTCTACAACAAACACGTATACTCCAGCTGTTTATGTAAGTTATAACTCCTAGCGAGGATATTTTGAAATCGAAAAAAAGAAAAAGAAAAAAATTTACGTAAAGTGCCTTGTTTCGAACTTATGAATAAAAACGTGATGCCCTAAAGGTTTGAATTCAAAGAAAAATTTGCCATGTAAAATAGAGTGGACCTTTTCCAAATATAAATTCAGAACACGTGATTCGGTTTCTCCAATTCCAATTCCGAAAAACAAAAATATTTGATTTTATTGCATTGGAAAAAAATTTAATAATCCCATTTTTTATTTCCTGAATATTTAACCAAATCTTTACGATAACTTCTAAGAAACAACTTGATTATTTCAAACCCATACTAAGAAGTGATATCTAGTTTATTTATTAGGGAGAAGGCATAATTTCACCAGCTTTATCTCCAGTCCAAACGTAGGTCCGGAGTTAATCCCCGCCGCCTCTAAATTGCAACCAGCCAGCATCGCATTGGTTCTTGAAAATTCACGTCAGCGCGACGCGAATGACGAAAATTACTTATTATTATTTTACTGGGACTGTGGCGCGCGAATACTTAAGCATCTTATAACTTCTCCCTAATAAGCTAGATATCACTTCTTGCCCATACCACATGCAGAAACAACTGGTATTCTATTTGCTAAACCGCCCTACACGTTGTAACCAACAGCGGTAGAAACAATTTAAAATATAAACATTTGACTGTCGAAAAAGTAAGTAACCCAATATTAGGATCGTCAAAAAAAAAATACCCATGAAATATAAAACCTAAACAAGACTACGGGAGGAAAATAATCCTGTAGATACTACTAGCATTGTCTTTTTAAAAGAGGAACTGAACTGTCTGACTGAGAAGCGAAAGCTCAGGGGCCAAATAAAAGAAGTTGCGAGACGGTATAGGAGATTAGGGGATGGGAGTTTGAATCTTGCTTCGTCAATAAGGATTTGGTCAAAGAACGGAAGACGATTCCTCAGACTTTTAGTTATAAAGTCGAGGAAGAAAACTGTTCAATTAAATACCCTTAATAGGTTTGAAGTTACGGTGGGTGGTGTGTGTAATATCCTATCTACCCGGTTTCCCCTCTTCCTCGCATCATCACTATTACCACCTTAAACGTGATCAAAGGAGAAAAAAGAAGCTCAGGAGCAAAAGATGAGAGAGAAGGCAAACGGAAGAACGAAAAACTATAATCACTTTCAATCTAGGAAGGGATTTCTTTTTCTCTCTCAGCCATAAACTGATTTTCATATAAATTTCGGCTACGACATTTAAGGAGCTTGAAATTATATACTCATAATTTTATAAACAAAATTATATCATATCTAGTACAAGATATAGATAGAGACCCGCACCAAGATCAAAAATGTCAAATTTGTGAAAAAACCTCAAATATAAATTATATTATAAGTAAATGTGACTGACCAACGGTCACCACACGTTTTTATAGTCGAAATAAGAGAACTAAAGAATTTTCGAAAGAAACAGTCTCAGGATGGGATGGATGCAATTGTTTTTCAAGATAAATTTATACCAGGTCTAAATACTATCTCAACGATATTCCATGGCAACTTACTGCAGATACTTTCCAACTTCGGACCATGGTCAAATCTGATCTTGGGATAAAAATGCGTCCTGTACAATCGGGGTTTTTTGGAGTGGGGGATAATCTTTCATCCGACTTTTTTTTGTGGGTCTAAAATGGGAAAAAAATCCTAAAGAGGAACTTAAGCACAAGGAAAGAATCGTGAACGAGGGGGTAATACAGGATACAGTATCCAATCGCGATGGGAGGTGTATAGACTTTAATCTTATCGATTTAGATGCATTCAATAAGCGCGCGAGATCCTATATCTTTTTGGGAGTAAAATTGGTTTGGGATACAATATACTATTATACAAAGTATGCCTATATATATGAAAGCGGGAAATGTTTAAATTCAAAATTTTGAATTGGAAAAATAAAAGAATAAGGTGTCCATACACAGGGTTGCCACGGAATTTTCAGAACCAAATTCCCTGAATTTTCCTGGTTTTCCCTGACCATTTTCTGAGATTTTCTCTGACCTTTTTAGGCCGAAAATGTAAATGTTTAGAGCACGTTTTAAGTGCTTATAATTAAATAAACTCTCTAAATTAAGTTTTCCAATCTATTTGTTGCACCAAAATGAATAAGAAACATTTTAACAATAAATAACAGTCTAAGAGATTTTTTTAAAGTCAATTACTTTATAAAAACAATTCTAGACATTTTTAAGGATTGCTCTAGAGTTTTCTGTGTTAAGAGAGGATGAGGAGAAACTTTCATTACTCTTTCAATACAGACTTATCACCAGAAATTTTACCCACTAAAATCAAATTCCCTGACTTTTCCAGGTTTTCCTTGACCCGTGGCAACCCTGCTAGTAATAAGCACTAAAATCTTGTTAACTTTGTAAATAAGTAAAAGTTTACCACATGGGATCAAGGCTACATTCAATCTCCAGCAGCAAGCAATAGAATAAACATGAAATGGACAATAACTTCTGTCGAATTTAATTCATTCCTAACCCATAATACCACAAATTAAAACAGGAAAAAACGTAATATTGACCCCAAGGGGAAATTATTATGGTTTAAACTTTAGAATAACAGATCAAATCTATGCATGATGGCATAGCCCCAGCACTCACTCAATCCATAAGCTACAAGAAAGAAGAAAAGCTAAAGCTAAAGCACATTCTTTCTATTCTAAGGAAATTATAAACCCCCGGTACGTAACGCTTCTCTGCTTAAAACAAAGGCCAGTATAGCGCCCCCTACCCCTCCCTTATAAGACGAAATACGAAGAAACCCATGCAGCTTCACCCTCACAACACAGGCCTTTATTTTTAGCATCCTTAAAGCTGGACCAGAGAGTGGACTGCAACGTCCGAAACACCACAATCCCCCACACACCCAGAAAAAAAAATCGCCTTATTTTTTTTACACTACCGGCATCGAATGTTAGAGTATCCAATTTCGACGATTCCATTGCGTCTAAAATAGGGAGGTTGGTCAAACATTGCCGGACTGGTCAGCCTTCCTCTCTTCCCCCAACGGATGCCTGGAGGTTTTTTTTCAAAGGGGGGGGGGGTAGGTTCATATACTACACACACTACCCAAGGAAGCAAGTTTCGGCCATCACTAGAGGGGGGAGGTCACTTTAGGAGGGGGGGGGAAAGAAAGGGAATACTCATTTCAACTGACCAGTCACGTTCAAGAAGGGGAGTGGAGGTTCAAAGTAAAAAAATATATATAAGAACCTGAGAAGGATGCCGAGGGGTTTGTGGGTGAGATGAGGGTTAAAATAAAGCGGGAACCGGAAAACGGGGGGTAGACCAAGAGGGGGCTAGGAAAAGTTTCTAATCAATACTACCCCCCCTCCCCCTTCTTCTATATTGACCAAATCAAGGACCCACTAGTCTCTGTCGGATGGTGCATGGAATTTTTCGAATGAAAATATAAAAAAATAAGGATGGAACAGTACCCCCCCCCCTTCATGCCCCAAGGGGGAAGGCGTGGATATCATCTTAGATTTTGACCCTCCCATCATATCTCCAGCCTCTTAGAATCCATTCCCAAGACGTTTTGATACAGATTCGAATTACAAAAATCTGATTACAAAAATACTGGTTGACGAAAAAAGTTCTACTAAATGTCGACTTCTCTTTAAAACTCCAGGTGTCAAATGAATTATAAGGAACTAATTTGTGTATACGGGAGTCTAAAATTAGTTTGAATATTAATTAAAATTAAATAAATTCTGAATAGTAAAGAAGTGTATGGTATTGGTAAAGCGTTCTGGCTTTATCGATAGACCAATCTGATATAAGGAGGGAGATAGCACGGTTTAAACTTGACCAAACTAAAAAATACCTTACTTGGCACGAAGTGTCAAGTAAAAGATGTGAAATTCGTAAAATTGGTCCATATATAGTTAGAATGGGAATAAATAAAGAAAGAATAAATAAATGAAAGTCTGATGGAGAAATTTCATTTGCAAGGATTCTTCTCTTGAAATATATCTACTGGTGAAATAGGTTTCGCCTGCCTTCAAAATAAAGCCATAAGTAACATATCTATAAGTATGCCCAATTGTTCCTATTGTAAATGTTAAATTATAGACGATATTGGTCAGCTTGGACTGTCCAATAAAGTATAGTAGATTTTTCTTGTACCTCCAAACTCTAATATTTTTAAATTCCAATATTTAAAACCAACAAATTGTAGTAGTATCAACCCAATTTTTATTTGAATAAAAGTCATTCTTTTTCTTTGCACGTTACTTATGATTGGAGTTTATATATATAGGTATCGTAAGAGGCTGAGAGATGGAAGCTCGAGCCTATGTCCGAAATTCTTGGGATGCAATACTATAAAAAAAGAGGGAGGGAGTCTAAGAGAATCATGACTATGGAATAGCGGGACGCTTTTTCGCGCCTCCTTGGAATATCGCCCTCTTTCTCTTCCACCATCCGCTCTTTCTCTGGGATGGAAGAGGCTGAGGAGTAAGAGATGATGGGGGAATAAGATAGTAGAGAAAGATGCGGGCTTCAAGAATTACCGGTTTTACGGTATCATTGATTACAGACCTTACACAATCGACTACGTCCAGGGTGAACTTACCCTCCATACACCCTATATCGGCATATATGGGGTGCCCTCCATCTCTCTCCCGATCAAATTGTACATACTCTTGAACCTCCCTCCCCCAATGCACATACTTCCACTTAAATTTAGAGTCGAGTTCGCACGTAGATATAAATATTAATTTCGATGTTTAGTCAAATGTGATCTCGATAAAAGAGCTATATTTTGATAAATTTGATGCTAAACTAAATTAAGTCAAAAATATAGGATACTATAGGACCTTTAAAGAAATTATAGGATACTACAGGGCAGGTTCAAAAATATAGGATACTACAGGGCAGGTTCAAAAATATAGGATACTACAGGGCAGGTTCAAAAATATAGGATACTACAGGGCAGGTTCAAAAATATAGGATACTACAGGGCAGGTTCAAAAATATAGGATACTACAGGGCAGGTTCAAAAATATAGGATACTATAGGACCTTTCATGAAATTATAGGATAATATAGGCCAGGCTCAAAAATATAGGATTTTATAGGAATTATAGGACCGCTGAGCTCTATGAAGTAAGCAAAATTATGGATATAAAACGATTGAAGCACCCTCCTGGTCAGAAAAAGAAGATCAATGTATTAAGGGTCAGGTAAATGACTATCACGCGTCTTAGCCCCCCTTCAACGGGGGATGCCCAATATACATATCCTGCCACGATTCTCGGCCGCACCACGGAGGAAGGAAGGCATCAGCACCTAGAACCTTGTCTGGAGAACATCCCCAATTTCGGCTGGTCGGTCGGGGGTCAGGGAAAAACTAGAGGGGTACAACCCCCTATGATAAAATATGGCCCTTCTATAATCCCCCCTATACTCTTTTACCATCAGTGAAGGGGGTCGAATGAATATGTACAAGCTAAGCAAGCCGCAATGGTGTAGGTTACTACCTATGGCCTCTTCAATATTCCAAATGTGAAGGAAGCGCGGGCTATAAGGTTAAGGCTAAGGCAAAAAAGGGAGCGTGCAGTCAGCGATGCTATTTCAGGGCTTCTTCTGTCTTATTCCACTTTTAACCCCTAGAAAAAAATCAAGGTTCTCGGCTATTTTTGGTACCAGAGGTCAAAGTTCAAAACCTGTTTCTCTCACTTTCCAAAATGTTTCGCGTCCTATAGTGAAACTGGCATTCTCGCATTTATTCTTGGTAATAGCAGGGATTTAATTTTAGAAGTAGGAATGGAGAACGGTTAGTATTTACTTCAGTCCGACTCATAGCCCAGTATTGAGCCCCTCCCTACAACACGTAACGAAAAGTTTAAATTATCTTATTGGCTCACTTAAACTACGTTTTGATGACGTTGCTAACGGGGACGGCTAAAAATACGTAATTCCTTTTTACCTCTGTCGCTATGACTCACTTCTTCTTTCATACCCCTCCGTCCCTTGGAAGGGGGTCCGGGAATACTCTGACGCGCGCCCAGATTACTCTGTTCTCCATTCCTACGTTTAAAATTAAATCCATCCCTGGTAATAGGCATTAACGAAGTCGTTAAGAAAACATTTTCCACTTCAAGGGTACGGAGAGCTAGCTAGGGTTCATGTAAAGGTTTGCCTCTCTTGTTTAAGGGTATTTCTCTGTCTGTTATTCGAATGTAGGGAAAGGGTCAGCACGGAGGAGGGTTGTTCTGATGGCGATTTACATTAGAGCCGACTTGCGGAAAGTGCTTGACTGGCCATATTTCATTTCGAAACCCGAGCAGAACCTTAGGAAGGGCCGGCAACTGGCCCCGAATAAAAAAGGGCCGTAGAGAAGGGAGAAAAGTTAGCTTTTTCTCTCTCTTATTCTGGAATTGGGAATTCGTACTTTGGTAGTCAGCCTTAGACCTCGTTGCATATATTGGGTTAACTTGGTTTTATCTCCTAGGCTATTTTTCTCAGACTTCTATGTCTAGTTTATACAAACCGAACCGCTCAAGTGTTGTGGGAAGTTAGGAACAGGGGGAGAGGGTACAGGACCACTCAAAAAATTTAGGAATCGATATAGATGGGCCACTCTAAAATTTCGGAATCAATATAGTTCAAGTATTCTTATTGAAACCCTAATCCAGGATTTTCTCAGATAAAAATTACCCAATTTTTCTGAGGTTTCCATCCAATTACATTTAAATTTCTTGTAAATTTTGGGGCCAATTTTCAACTATTCCGACGTCATACACCTACAGTCTCAAATTCTCCAATAATTATAACACTCATCCCCAAAATGGCCCCGCTTCCTAAATCCCTATTCTACACTACCTACGAGACCTGGGACACAAACTTGAATGCCAATTTGTTAAAAATAATTAATAATAACTCGTTGCACTTTATAGAATTTCATTTCCGTGAGCTAAATTATCGATAAGCATCTCCTTTACGCGGATTAAGAGAGGAACCAGCCCAAAAATCCCTTAAAAATCACGTAGAATCGTTCAATCATTTTTCTATCTATAAAGGAAACATTGGCATTCTCGAAAGCGGGACTAGAGGCGCCATCTACAATGAGCTTGACGTATCAAAATACCGAGGCAAGCGCATCAGAACCCCTTTAAGCTATTTTAAACCAGTATTATTTAATGAAAAACAACCAAAGTCGCCTCAAAAATGGCAAAACTTCATCGGAATTAGAATTTTAAAAACTACAGAGGCGGGGGCCTCTTCCTCGAATAAATTCAATAAAAAAACGCGACCAAGCAAAGCGGCGGGGACATTTAAGCTTCGAGTCATTATATAAAACACAGGCCGCGCCGTGTTAGAATTGTTATAGTGGCTAAGTTTAATTTCCACCCTAAACGGGACCTCAACCAAGTCGAGCTTTAAGGGGGACACTCAAATGGTGGTGAAATGCACGCAGCCATTTGGAAAACACTTTAATTCAGTCCTTATAACAACTTAATTTAAGTAATATTCCCTTGAACATTACAGCTCGGTAGCTTTTACCACAAATGTACCAGTTAACTTTTAATAATCGGTAATGGTTTGACCCTTAACCCTTTTCAAACCAGGGTTAAGAACAAGATGGTCAAACACCAAACTCTGTTTTACCCTTGACCTTGGGAAAGGGGTTCATTTACCATGAGGGTAAAATCCCAGTACGCAATAAATCGGCATTTAGCAGCGTTACTTAGTAAATTACTGACACATCTCTTTGCATAGACCATGAGGGATAGATTTAATTTTAGAAGTAGGAATGGAGAACAGAGTAACGTGGGCGCACGTCAAAGTCCCTTTCATACCCCCCTTCCACGGGACGGAGGGGTATGAAAGAAGAGGCGGGGCGGGTCATAGCGACAGGGGTAAAAAGGAATAGCGTATTTTTCGCCGTCCCCGTCAGCAACGTCACCAAAACGTAGTTTAAGTGAGCCAATAAGATAATTTAAACTTTTCGTTACGTGTTGGAGGGTGGGGCTATATACTGGACTATGAGTCGGAATAACTGAAGTAAATACTAACCGTTCTCCATTCCTATTTCTAAAATTAAATCTATCCCTGTTTACGCTAACAAATATTTTGATTCAAAATTCTTTCAAAGTTTTGCAAAAGAAAAACCCTCCCCAATTGACATTTGAGTATCCCTTTGAGTATTTTAGCATGGATATATTCAAGTGAGTTATTTATTCCCCTTTGCCAAGATTGAGGCCTCATGATGGGGACTGACTAAAAACTACATAGCATAACCCGAGCCAAAAAAACTAAAACGTACAAAATAAAATATATTCAGAAAAATCCCCAAGGGGCGAAAAAAATATTTCAAAATACCAAATTTTTTTCCGGGATAATTAATTATTCAAATTTTTTTAAATATAATTAAATATTATTTCCTCTAAACGTGATTTAATTAAGCGAATGGAGAAATATATGTATTAACTTACTTAATACTTATTTTCGATAGGTTTCCACCAAAATAAAAATTATAATTTTTTTTTTACAAATAATTGCCTCAAATAGAAAGTTCGCGAAAAAAAAAAGGCTCTCTTGAAGTCGAAAAAATATTAATATCAATTAAAGTGTTATTTGTATTAAATTAAAATGAATTGCTATTTCTGGTGACTAATTCTTATTGGTTTAAAAGTTATCAAAAATTATTTATTTATTTGGTCCATCAATCCTTAGATTAAATTCTGAACCGATTAATTGATAATTGTATGGGAATTTAGTCATTAAATAGCTTAAACAAATTAAATCTTGAATTTTTTTATCAAACTGAATAAACATTATTGAAAATATATTTCAACCTCATTATATCCAACGAGTGCAAAACATTAAAAAAAAAAACTAAGTTCATAAGACTTGTTCCATAAGTTTGTCACTGGTTAATGAGAGCTTGTCATTAAGTGACGTAGATGAAACGTCATAAATTCTCCTAAAGCGACGCCTGGTGATGCGCCGTCAAAGACTTAGTAATGCAGACTAAATAGGAAGATGGACTGCAAAATTAACCGCGTGAAGTTAGTTGTCGATAGTCGTTCTCGAACTAGCTCGAGCTGTAAGTCTCTTGCATTACAAAGTATAGGCAGTGTCATACTTATGGAACATATATTATAAACTTATGAAAAAAAAAAACTAAACACGTTAATTTGGCGACCCTTTCCAAGATGCTAAACTAATACATACCACTTCTGTTCAATTTATTAATTTCTTAGTTAAACATATTCAACTCTTGTAAATAAGTTTAATCCTAGATGAGAGTGGGTTCTAGAATTTTTATTAGGAATTCGAATACTAAGCCTAAGCCCTCATAAACTTCAACGCGTATTAACAATTAAACATTAATGTACTTAAATACGGCGTTAAAGCGCGTTAATAATGCAAATTAGGTCAACGTTAATACATTATAACTTGCAAATACAAGCCAGAACGTGACGCATCTACATCATTTCTCTTCGTAACGTCCCCTCTCAACCAGAAAAAAAAATAATTCAAAAAACTGTCTTCTTAGTTGACCTTATTTATCGTTTACGCAAATCTTTTTTGCCGCAACATTTTTGGATTATAAAAAATATATATAAAAAACTTATAATAAATACGAAAATATATTACTACATAATGTACACTAGCGTAAAAGTGTGTGAAATCACAAAAAAAAAATAATTAAGTGAAATTTTAAATTTTCAAATCCAATCAAATTCGTAGATTAAATCGTATTATTATTATAATTTAAATTATCAAATACGATGAAGAAATCCCATAATTTTACCAGGGATAGATTTAATTTTAGAAGTAGGAATGGAGAACAGAGTAATGTGGGCGCACGTCAAAGTCCCGGACCCCCTTCCACGGGACGGAGGGGCGGGGGTATGAAAGAAGAGGCGGACGTGTCATAGCGACAGAGGTAAAAAAGGAATAACGTATTTTTCGCCGTCCCCGTCAGCAACGTCATCAAAACGTACTTTTAAGTGAGCCAATAAGATAATATAAACTTTTCGTTACGTGTTAGAGGGAGGGGCTCTTTACTGGGTGGTCCGGAATAACTGAAGTAAATATTAACCGTTCTCCATTCATACTTCTAAAATTAAATCTATCCCTGGTTTTACAAAATTTATAAAGTCAAGACGAGTTGTACACACTCTGCCTGACTAAGATATAAAATATTTTGTACACGGAAAATTAACAGTTACGGAGTATTTTCTTTACGCAACTATTATCAGTTCTTCGCATTCGGGGTTAAGCCTAGTTAACGCGTGTTTAGAAGCCTCAATATGCATTAATTGTTTATCAAAAAGTACGAGTAGTAAAGTTTTTTGGGGGTAAGAATTTTTATCTCTTAGTTTTTTATATATATATATGTATACACGCCAGGCATTTCTGTGTAGAAATATCCTACATTTTGCTTAAAATGTAGGATTTCTTTTTTTCTCTAGAATAACCACAAGGTCGTTTTGGAAATACACTCAAATCGGGAAATGCAGAAGGGGGGTGGGAGAAATGATTACATAAACTAGAATTTACAAAAAGTATCTCTAATGACATTAAACCCCAATTTGATTAAAGAAGTACAAATAATAGAAGTTGCGCAAAATCAGTTATCCAATGAAATACGGTTTGGGGGTGAAATTTCATAGATTAAAATCTGTATCGTTGTACTAGGCCTACACCTAATTGTAATTGTTGAAAAGAAAAAATAATCAGGCTATATTTTGAAGTTTAATTACTTAATAATTAGGATTTGGGTTAAGTGTCAAGGTACGAAAGATGTCAAAGAGGCATAATTGACGGTAGATAATGTTACTGTTAATTACGGTTAAGTTTTTAAGTTATAGAGTTACCGTTTATTGTGATTAATAGGCTTAAAATCATTTAAAACCCTTAAAATTAGGTCTTTCATACAAATGAACATTAAATTTCCCACAAAAAAAATGCAGGTAACGTAACAATAAATTAGGTTAATCCGAATATTTAAAAATAAATTCTAAATTTACCATCTTCCCCATAAATACTAGGAAGGCAAGTTTTAAGTCACAGAGTTACCATTAATTGTGATTAATAGGCTTAAAATCATTTAAATACATTAAAACAAAGTCCTTCATATAAATGAACATTAAATTTCCCACAAAAAATGAAGGTAACGTAACAATTAATTAAGTTAATCCGAATATTTAAAAATAAATTCTAAATTTACCATCTTCCCCATAATTACTAACTAGACAAGTACTTATTTTCAAAAATTAAAGTAAAGATATATATTTAAAAATTATTCGAACCTTTCCCGGAAATAATTAAATCCATGCGGCATCCATAAACGTCCTTCAAATTGACCACAAATTAAAAAAAAAAAAAAAGAAAATTAAACCCGTAACTTCTTTCGAAAAAATATTGAGAAAATGCTTTCAATCTACATCGTTGCCCGTAACTACAAAGTTTGATAAAAAAAAAATGAATATTCTTGTTTTTAATTCAACGGCGCAAGGGTAGAGAGAGAGAGAGAGAGACAGAAAAAAAAATTGAGATTGGGGGGAAAGGAAAAAAACAATTTTTTTTCTCTCATTTGAAAGTTGAACGTAATTTCGTATAGATATAATAAATGTATATATATATATATACATCTTAGCGAATCTGGGAATACTACATCGTTCAAAAAATCTTACAAGAGATTTAATTAATCGTTTCTGATATCGATGGCGTCCCCTATCGACACAAATTTCCACCCATTTTGCCTTCAAAAAAAAAAAAAAAAAAAGTTCGCCCTTTGTACTCAGGCGTCAACTTTTTTTAGCTCATCGCTATACAGGCGTATAGTTATAATAAATTATAGACGCGATTACGAGCCGGTTAATATAGTTGCGAACGCCATTTATACATACATAAATATATATGTATATGAATATATAAAAAAGAAAAAGGAACGAGGCGATATTTCGAAAATGTAGATTAGGGGAAAACATATTACGTAAAATAAAACTACTTGACCCTGATTCCCTAAACTTGAAATATCAATTTAGTAATAAGCTTAATTCTTGCACGGAAATTTCGTTAAATATTTTTTAAGGTTTTGATAAAGTAAAGTTGGGTTTTTTTAATTAGTAGTAGGCCTCTCTATTTAGAATTTTTAAAGAGTTTTTTTCTTTGTTTAATCAGAAAAAAGCGTATGAAATAATGAATATATTAATTGGAAGCATGTTTCTATTTACAATACCAGGGATAGATTTAGTTTTAGAAGTAGGAATGGAGAACAGAGTAATCTGGGCGTGCGTCGAAGTCCCGAACCCCCTTCCACGGGACGGGGGGTATGAAAGAAGAGGCGGGTGGGTCATAGCGACAGAGGTAAAAAGGAATAAGGTATTTTTCGCCGTCCCCGTCAGCAACGTCATCAAAACGTAGTTTAAATGAGTCAATAAGATACTTTAAACTTTCCGTTATACGTGTTGGAGGGAGGGGCTCTATACTGGGTGGGCTATGAGTCGGAATAACTGAAGTAAATACTAAACATTCTCCATTCCTACTTCTAAAATTAAATCTATCCCTGGTAAAACCTTGAAATAAGCCTAAAACATTTGCCTAAAATTCAACCTCACAACAAAAAGAAGCCGCAACTACCTCCAAATTCCTTTTGACCCCAAAGAAGAAACCCACAACAAATCATCCCATCAATATTTGGAATAAAAAAATTCCCACAACAAAAACAATCCTGAGAGAATAGCAGCACCACAAACACCCCCCTCCCCTCCCCCTGGATCTAAAAATGGGCGCCAAATATCTCCCCCATCCCGGGTTGCTTGGACAAATTCATGCTAAACTATAATAACGGAATAAATTTGGAGAAAATCGTGCGTTGGCATTTTTGATTATTCCGAGATAGGAACCAAAACCAAAAGCCCCCCCCCCCTGGACCCCCAAAACATTCTTTCGCGCCCAAAGTAGAGTCGAAATGGCTCACTATACGTTTCTTTCAGGGGGCAACACCACCAAGAAAAGAAAGAAAAAAAACTTTTATAATGTAAAAACGATTGCGAACGTCAGAAGCTTATGGAGATAAAATGTTTCAATCGCAAATAGAAACCGCTTAAAGCCACAAAACTTTTCCCCCAAGAAACCCCCTTCCCCCCTCCGTTATTCTTATATAAGATTACTAGATAGAAATCTATAAATTGGAGTAAAATGTAAAGTTTTTAATATTGATTTATTTAATTTTCAAAGTTGTCAGTTTAATGTTTTCGCGAGTCTTCAACTTCAAACATTGCGCAGGGTTCATATAACTTTGGGATAACCTATATTCATGGTATTTCAAGGGACTATTAATACCACCTCAATAACGGAAGAGAGTCTATTTTATCTTTTAGTTGAAGCAGTCATTTATAAAAGCCTCGCAACTTTCCCAGAATTTTTTGTTTATACGAATTTAAAAGTTTTGACTGAAATGTGATTGTTAACACATTTTACTTCAAATTGTGGGTTTCTAGCGAGCGTAAAAAATATACGGGACATTAAGAGGGGAGCTTGGCAATCCAATATTGGATAAAACTAGGAATATTTCCCTGGAAATAAGAGTTTTTGGCTACCTATAGGACATTCAAACGGTCTTTTCCCCGCGCTGTTTAATACATAAACGATTTTGCCACTCGCGAATTGGAATTCTTCTTGAATTCCAAAAGACGTGATAATCGACTTGAAGACAAAAAGGAAGGGGCTATAAAAATAATTCAACCTGACGTTAGACGTTACACCCGTTATATTCCCTGTTGCCGACAGTTTTTACATTCACTTGGAATTAAATTGTTTCGAGCTTGAAAGTTTTTGATGGCATAGTTTTAGGTTTTTACGGACGTTAACAAAACAAATTTGCATAATTTCTGTATTTAACATAAACTTAGTACCACTGAGATAATACGTACGTTGTCAAACTAAGCAAAGTTCCATAAAGAAATTTGCTTAGGCCTAAATTTACCCATTTCGTGGGGATATAAGGCTATAAAAACACATTTCCCTTATTTGCCTATTCAATTTAACGATCTGAAAGTTAGAGGTACTAATATCCTTCATAACAGTATGCTAAAAATACCTCGATCTAAATTTTCCTAAACATGTAGCGCAAACGCGAAGTGTATATTAACAGTCCCCCCCCCCTCCAATTCAAGTCTTAAAACGCAAAGTATATATTGCAAATGCAAACCATGGTTACTTTAAGAGTATGACAAATGCCTTGTCACGAAATACTTAGATTAAAAAAAAATATATAATATAGAGTTGGCTACGCTAATACAACAGTGTACATTATATTTGTATTATCTAACGAAGTCTTGATGCCCCACAAGGCCTAAATTTAAATTAAAAGTAGCGCGAAAACACTAGGTAAACAAACCAATGCATCTCCCTAGATTGTCACGTGTCCCACAGTAAGTTTCCCGCCTTTTCTGGAATTCAAGCCTCGTTTTTATCTTGCACTAGAAAGGATCTCTCTCTAACTTAACACTCTACCCTGTTCACAAAAACACCGCGTTTAATTTGGCTACAAACTTATCCCAGTTTGCTAACAAATTTCATGTTCCATTTAGGATTTAATTTCAATTTGTTCCCAACAAAACTAAACCTTGCAATTAACATGATTTTTAACTCTCAATTACGTCAGTTAAGCGGTAAAATTATCCCTAATATTTTAGTTTTTGTAGGTTTTTAAATACGACATGTAATAAAGCCGGGATTGAAGTATTCAAGGGGGATTAGGGCATGGAAAAACTCGCCCTAGATTTACTTTACCCGCTTTAGAGGTTTTGACAATTTTGAAAGGGTGCCAGAAAAGTTCCTCTCTGAATAAACAGCACGCCTTACAACTTACAAAACATAGTAACGCGTTAATTTCGTTTAGTATCTATACGTAAACAAATGAGGAAGTCAACCTATTTGACTGCAAGGTTGAAAAATACCCCCTAAGCCTCGGCCAATGTTTATTGGGGACATTAAAATACGACCACGGACAAGGTCCGCGGGGGTAGAGACATTAGTCAGAAATGTAACGTCCGATACTAGCCACCAAAAACTGACCAACCCTTATTCAATGGTCACATGGCTTCAGTCCTCACTTTCAATCTTAATTAAATTAACTTAAAAACGATGCTTTTTCCCCGTCCTTCTCGAACTAACTTATTGCGCGACTCCTTTTTCCGACGCACTGTCCCTCTGTGGAATTCTCTTCCTGACCAGATAGTATCAGCCCCCTCAGTTAGTCAATTTAAATTAGGAACCTCCTAAATTAAAATCCCATCTTCGCCTTTAATCCCTTAAGGAACACAAAAATGTCTCCCCTAGTCATTTATTTATTCATGGTGTTTTTATTTTTTGTATCTCATTTACTTGTACCTTTAATTATCAATTTGGAGCTGAATGGCCTTTCATGGTCCTAGCTCGACAACAAATAAACGGAGCAAAAAAAAAAAAAAATCCTAAAGTGGCGACAACTACCTAATACACACTGCCAAGAACCTCGTGGCTAAATGCATATATTATGCTAAAGAATACCTATGAATATGTAAAAAAAATTGACAGGCTTACCCGTTCCACGGTCCCGCAGGCTCGTACTAGCCACCATCTTGAATAATACGCGATTAAACCGGAAATACTAACCGGAAGTCAAAGTTCAACCAACGGTAGAGAGGCGAGCCTTTAAAACCGACCAATCAAAAGACGGGTTAAAAAATTCCGGTCTTTTGTAATGCACGTGGTGCCATCTATACCGAAATCTGAAAACTAGAAATTTAAAAATTTGCTAAATTAAAATTATTATTAAATAAAAATAATGAATGCACTTTATTAATGCAAATTCCCTGTAAAATGCTGATTTTTTTTAAAGTATTAAAAAGGATAACCTGTAAAGAATTATCTATAATAGAGTGCTGTCAGAAGCGCAGGTGTGACGTCACCCATGCCGTTTTCCCATAAAGAAAAAACGGTAACTGTCATGGCTGCCCATTGCTAAAGGCAGACTCGTGACGTTTAACTTTAGATCTGACGTCACAACTGACAGCACTCTATATTAATGTAATTAATTATTATTCTTAATAAAAACAACTGTAAAAAAACATTTAAATAGCAATTTCTGTACCGCTAGAAAATTAATTTTTATATATATATATAATTATTCTTAAATCTTTCAAAAACGTAATGTTTACATAATATTTTAAGGCAGCAAAAAAACAAATTTCTGTATTGTTTCAAACAAACAAACAAAAATATTATTATAAAACTGTTAAATGCCAAAAAAAAAAAAAAAATTAGATTTAATAATTAAAATAAATGATTCAACCAAATTAATTTTTACTTCTTTACAATTGCGCTATTTTGCGCTATTTAGTGGTGGTATTATCGTTTTTCTTATGTTCCACTTCATGTGTTGTGATATAATTAAGCAAATCAATGGGGGTAGCAACTCCAATAACTATTTGTTTTTTCTCAACAGTATCTCTACTGGAAACTATAATTAAAAATATTTAATTAATTAATTATAAATTATAGATAATTAAAAAAACTATACATTGTTTCTGATCATGGACTACCAAAGCAAAATGTCCTTTATTTAAAATCCTTGATAATTTTCCCAATGTAGTTTCCAATGTAATCTATATAAATTTTTTTTATAAAAAAGAATTAAAATTAATTAGTTTAATTAAAAATAAATAAATAAATAAATAGATTTAAATAAAACCTTGTGAAATTGCGTGTAAAGTATTTTGGATACTGGTACGGCACCAGTTACTTGACCAGCAACTAATTTAGCCACTAAACTTCCCAAAGTGACAACACCTTGAATAAAACCAGTTTCATCCACAACTGGTAATTGATCATAAAATTCCTCTTTCATTATATCAATCGCGTCTTGAACACACATGTGCGGTAAAACTGTAACTGGTCCTGGTAATTCCAAACAACTAACTTTCGAGTCCCACCACCTAAAAAAAATTACCAAATTCCAAAATGAATGTAGGACATAATCCCCCCTGGACATAATCCCCCCTGGACATAATCCCCCCGGACATAATCCCCCCGGACATAATCCCCCCGGACATAATCCCCCCGGACATAATCCCCCCATTTGAGAAGAAAAGGACATAATCCCCTCAGGTAGGAGACAAAATCCCCCGGACAATTTCCCCCCGAATGGATGCCGAAGACAAAATACCCCCAGCCCCAGGACAAAATACCCCCAGCCCCAAGACAAATTCCCCCCAGCCCCAGGACAAATTCCCCCCAGCCCCAGGACAAATTCCCCCCCCAGCCCCGGGACAAATTCCCCCCAGCCCCGGGACAAATCCCCCCCCAGCCCCGGGACAAATTCCCCCCCCAGCCCCGGGACAAATTCCCCCCCCCCAGCCCCGGGACAAATTCCCCCCCAGCCCCGGGACAAATTCCCCCCCCAGCCCCGGGACAAATTCCCCCCCAGCCCCGGGACAAATTCCCCCCCAGCCCCGGGACAAATTCCCCCCAGCCCCGGGACAAATTTCCCCCAGCCCCGGGACAAATTCCCCCCCCAGCCCCGGGACAAATTCCCCCCCAGCCCCGGGACAAATTCCCCCCCAGCCCCGGGACAAATTCCCCCCCAGCCCCGGGACAAATTCCCCCCCAGCCCCGGGACAAATTCCCCCCCAGCCCCGGGACAAATTCCCCCCCAGCCCCGGGACAAATTCCCCCCCAGCCCCGGGACAAATTCCCCCCCAGCCCCGGGACAAATTCCCCCCAGCCCCGGGACAAATTCCCCCCAGCCCCGGGACAAATTCCCCCCAGCCCCGGGACAAATTCCCCCCAGCCCCGGGACAAATTCCCCCCCAGCCCCGGGACAAATTCCCCCCCAGCCCCAGGACAAATTCCCCCCCAGCCCCAGGACAAATTCCCCCCCAGCCCCAGGACAAATTCCCCCCCAGCCCCAGGACAAATTCCCCCCCAGCCCCGGGACAAATTCCCCCCAAACTGTGTTCTTCAGAAGAAAATAAATGTAAAAAATAATATTTTGGAAAAGGCGTACCATTGTTAAAATATTTCCAAAACCGAACCGAACCCAACCCAACCTAACCTAACCTAAACCTAACCCAAACCTAACCCAACCTAACCTAACCGGGGATTATGACCGGTGAATTTTGTCCAGAGCGTAGGGGGATTTTGACTAGAGAGTAGGGGGATTTTGTCTACAGAGTGGGGGGATTTTGTACTCTTAACTTGGATGGGGGGAAAATGACCGGGGGATTTTGTCTTGAGAGAGGGGGGATTTTGTACGTTTTTAAAAATGGGGGGATTATGACCGGGGGTCTTTTGTCTTGGGGGTATTTAGTCCGTATACCTTCCAGAATAAATCAAACCTTTAACTTTAATGATTTCAAATTTTCAATCTTCAACTTACCAATGTTTTTCTTTCATTTCCAAATCAAGATTGATAAAATCGCGTTCCACCATCCATGTATCACTTAAAAATTTACTCATGTAGTTTCTAACTCCGTCTGGAAGAAGCACAACACATTTTTGTCCTTCTTTTAATTGAGCCGCTGCTTTAACAGCAGCTGCAACAGCAGTCCCACTACTTCCTCCACAGAGTAATCCTTCATTGCTGATTAATTTACGCGCCATTAAGAGTGAATCTTTGTCATTGCTTTTGTACCATTCATCAACAACCTAACACATATTTTAAAAGATATTTCTGTAAGACTTAAGATTTTTCAAATTAGAAATAGACATTACAGATCTATCCAAAACAGTGGGTATAAAATCATATCCAATTCCTTCAACTTCATAGTACGATGTATCAGTTTCATTCAAAGATTCCGGGTAAGCCAATATCGATCCCAAAGGATCAACACCGACTATCTAAGTTAATTAAGTAATTGATTTTATAAAACTTTACAACTAAATGCAGGGTTCGTACAAAATTTTTGGAATGAAATTCCCTGACTTTTCCAGGTTTTCCCTGACTAAATTCCAGAAATTTCCCTGACCATTTGCAATAACGTACATGGCGAACGTATATGAAAACCAATCTATATTCACTCAAATAATTTTTGCACGAGTTGTTATTGTTATAAAAATTAGCCAATTAATTCGTTTAAATTTAATTTAAAGTAAATCATAAATAAGCTGAGCGAGCGAAGCGAGCTCCGCGAATTTGGGGCTCTGGTCAAATCTCAGAGAAAAAATTTTCTGATCACCATTATACTTTAAATTTCCCTCCAATATATTTTTCCCTGACATTTCCCTGACTTTTTAGGTCCATTTTAAATTTCCCTGACTTTTTAGGCCCATTTTCAATTTCCCTGACTTTCCCCTGACTTTTTAGGCCCATTTTCAATTTCCCTGACTTTCCCCTGACTTTTTAGGCCCATTTTCAATTTCCCTGACTTTTCCCTGACTTTTAGGCCCATTTTCAATTTCCCTGACTTTTCCCTGACTTTTTAGGCCCATTTTCAATTTCCCTGACTTTTCCCTAACTTTTTAGGCCCATTTTCAATTTCCCTGACTTTTCCAGGTTTTCCAGGTCGTGTACGAACCCTGTAAATAGGCAAAAATGACCGAACCTTGCACTGTGGCAACTTTTCCTTAATTTTCCTTCCAATTCCCGTAACGGTACCACCAGTCCCAGCTCCTAAAACTATCATATCAACCTTATGATCACACTGTTCCAAAATTTCCTCTGCAGTTGTGTCATAATGAGCCAAAGGGTTTCCAGCATTCCGGTACTGGTCCAAGATAATTGCATTAGGAATTTCATTCATTAAACGTTGGGAAACAGTGATATGAGACTCTGGAGAGTCAAACCTAGCACTGGTAGGAGTTCTAACTATCTCAGCACCCAAGGCTCTTAAGGTATCCACTTTTTCATTTGACATTTTCTCAGGCATAACTATGATGCACCTATATCCTTTTACAGCAGCTGCTAAGGCTAAACCAATGCCAGTGTTGCCAGATGTTGGTTCAATAATAACTGAACCTGGTTTTAGTTTTCCATCTCTTTCAGCATCTTCGATCATACGGAGACCAATTCTATCTTTAACGCTACCACCAGCATTGAAAAATTCGCATTTGGCCACTATATTCGGTTTCATAATATAAGACTCTTATTTTATAAGAGTTTAAATAGAGGGGTCGGACGTTCGACATTTTAGTGTACGGGATTTTGAGATTTCAAGATTTTGACAAAGACTTTGAGATTTTGCCCCAGATTTTGAGATTCTGACTCAGATTTTAGAAATCTGGAAATCTAGTCCAAGATTTTAAGATTTCGGGATTTTAAAGGAGATTTTCAGATTTTGAATGCGATTTTCAGATTTCGAAGAAGATTTCAGGATTTTGTTCAGGATTTTCAGATTTTGAAGGAGATTTCGGGCTTTGGAACAAGATTTTCAGATTTCGAAGGAGATTTCGGGCTTTGGAACAAGATTTTCAGATTTCGAAGGAGATTTCGGGCTTTGGAACAAGATTTTCAGATTTCGAAGGAGATTTTCAGATTTTGAGGAGATTTTCGGATTTCGAGGAGATTTTCTGATTTTGATATTTTAGGATAAGATTTCGGGATTTCTAGATTTTAATGTGAGATTTCGGGATTTTAGGTGAAGATTTCGGGATTTTCAGATTTTAAAATAGGGATTTCGGGATTTTCAGTTTTTAAGGTAGGGATTTTGGGATTTTTAGATTTTGACGTGAGATTTTAAAATTTTCAGATTTTGACGTGAGATTTTAAGATTTTTAGATTTTGACGTGAGATTTCGGGATTTCGAGATTTTCGAGAGATTTTAAACAGATTTCAAACAGATTTCAAACTAAGTGTACGGGATTTTGACAAACGTCCGACCCCTCGGTTTAAATCAAAATTGTTACATACATAGTTCACATTTCAAGCCATATTCTTTGGGAATCTTATTCAATCTAATTAGAGGAGTGTCTCCAATATAATGCAAGACATTAGGTAGTATCTTAGAAGATTTTGTTTCGCTGCAGATTTAATTTTAAAATCTAAATTATACTGTCAAACCTAATGAAGTTAGTTAATAAGGTTAAAACCTTTTAACTTGATGAGTATGAACTGATTCTTCAGTTTTTGCTCCAGGATGCCAAGTACATTTGCTAGGGGAATCGGGACGAATAAATTCAGCTAAAGATGTTGAGCGTAAACGGTTTCTTGATGGTATTGGAGTCATACTTTCAGATTCAGCAGCAACTAAAGCCATTTTAACATTTATTTTAATTAACTTAACTACTTAATTGCTAAAAATTATTAAAAGCCCGCTCAAGTATTTTAAAAACTTGATTCAAATAAACCTTTCCCTCAATTCATAACACTTTAAAACAAAAATATATAAGATTTTAAAGTCTAATCAGTTTCTTAAATCTTAAAGTATTTTTCATTTTTTTCGTTTCATAGAGTAGTGGCACTCCATGTTAACTACCCATAGAGCTTAATACAGTCAAAGGCAAGTAGGTGCCATTACTCTATACATATCAGTCTGAAGTTCTGAACCCATGTCTCAGATAATGAATAATACAACAAGATTTCTACAGAACTAAAAAACAATAAAGATTTCACTATCAAAACTCACCATCATTTAAGGCATTATCATCCATAGTTAGGAACAAGTAGCAGCTTATTCTTTTCAAAACGAAATACAGTAACTTTACAATAAAAGTAAAAGCAAATATAACACAAAAATATTCTAATTACAGACTTCTACTACACAATAATAAATACATTATTTATCATAAGACTATATTTGATAACATTTAAACAGCGACCTATTTAGTTAATCGGCATGAAGATATGCAAATTCAAAGTTTAATTGCTTTTTAAATCTTTGAACTGATGTGAGAAAACTAATATTCCAAAGACTCATGTGCAACTTCAAGCAACTTATAATTTCTCAAAGCCATGTACATGTACCAATTCAAAACCTTGCCAAAAACACCACGTGCTTACATTCTCCCCAAATTAAAACATTTGTTTATTTATTTTTATAATACATGCATATTTATTTGAAATAATAATTATAAAAAATTCTTACTAAGTTTAAAAATGACGGGCTGAATTTTACCTTTTTAAAGTCCTTCCTAAGTTAAGAGAATCCAATTTGATTGATTTGTACAAGTCCGTCGCGTTTACGTTACGATGAAAAAAGAAACTTTTTTAATCTAATAAGAAGATAACTGTAGTGAATCGTCCTTGGTTATCAATTATGATTGCATTTGCATCAGTTTTATGTTTTATCCAAGGTTATGTTAACAATTAGTACCTAAGCCTTGTACTATTTTTTAAGGTTCCGAAAGGAAACGACAGTTTCCATTTTGAATTCTTCTTTTTTAGATTAAAACTCTTTACAACTTTGTATGCGGAATAATTACGGATCATATTAAAGTTATTAATGTCCAATTTAATTATAATATTTATTGGTTTAAAGTACGCCTTGACAACTCAGTAGAGGTTGAAAAATTCGAACTTCGCGGATTTTGTATAGACGAATAAGCAGACAGCTCTTCTCCGACTAATAAAGTTCGAAGTCAGTTCAGTTTGGTGGACTTGATCCACTCCTATCATCATAGCCAACTCTGAGAGTTATTTTTTTTTAAGTTGGTCATGGTCTAGGGTTTGTTCATATCATATGAAGTTGCCTAAAATATTTATTTTATCCTGAGTCCTTCAAAGTCGTCGTCACTGCCTCAGCAGCCTCACTGGCCAGCGAATCCTCGGTTCAATTCAGGATATAGTTGATCTTACGACATTTTTGCTTTAGTTGATCTCACTATGCTCCATTCGATCGAACGGCTCATACGACGAACCGTCGGAACCGAAATCATGGCGACAAGCATAGAAATCCGCCCCAAAAAAGTTAATAAAACTTACCATGAAAACGTAAGTATTTAATTTAATTAACAATTCCCCGTATTCCAAATTGTTTAATCCTCGCTGCTGGACATTGTCAAATTGAAGGGTTATTTAAAAAATAGACCAATAACATATTTCGAAGTTTGACAGCAAGGTAGTCGTTAAGCCTTGGTTATGCAATGATTTACCGAAATAAATTAAAATAACTAAAATTAATTAAATGAAACATTTATATTCAACAAGGAATTGGTATCTGGTGTTTTAGTCATCGATAGTAAAGGCGAAGTGCGTCATGAAGGCTTGACAATCACATTAGAGGGAAATGTAACAATGCAGCTCAGTGCTAAAAATGTAGGAATATTTGATGCATTCTACAGTAGCGTTAAGCCAGTTCAACTGGTATTTTATTCCGTCGAAATTGCCAAATCGGGACGTTTTCCGTCTGGTCGCACGGAAATTCCGTTCGAATTTCCTTTAAAACCAAAAGGAAACAAAACACTTTATGAAACATATCACGGAGTTTTCATCAATATTCATGTAAAATTATTTTTAAGCCTATGTTTAATAATATAAATAACAATAATGTTAATTAAGCTTTGATAATTAACTAGTATAGTTTAAAATGTGAAATGAAACGCCCCTTGCTCAACAAAGATTTGACCAAATCCTTAGAATTCTTTGTAGAATATAAGGATAGAAGCGAAGAAGTAGCTACAATTAAACCAGTTAATTTCACAATTAGCCCAGAGTCATTACAAAATATAAAAGATGTAAGATAAATTAACGCATTCCTGATTAGAGTAACAAAGCCTAAAGCTACTTAACGTTTTTAACAGAGAACTAAAATTCCAAATTTTCTTATAACTGGGAAATTAGACTCTACAATTTGTTGCATAACTCAACCATTTTCTGGTGAACTATGTATTAAAAAATGTGATGCTCCAATAAGATCAGTGGAGTTACAGTTAGTTAGGGTTGAAACCTGCGGATGTGCTGAAGGATATGCTAGAGATGGTAATTAACCAATGAGATAGAATATATATATTAAACCAAAAGCGTATAGAAAACCATAAAGTGAAGGTCAGTAACTTATCTTAGGCTTTGGCTTTGGTTAACATGTAAAATGAGAAGCTCGCGGGATCTAAGTAAGCTCCTCCGATTAAACAACCAATCACCTTCCACTTGCATTACCTCATCCGAATCGTAGGCAGACGTCATACTCAAGCAAGAAATAGTTTTGCGACGCTAGCGGCACCGGCTACTTCAGGGCAAAAATAGAAACACTAAAATATCGTCTGCTTTTTTTAAACAACCCCGGAACGGGAGTCGGGAGCGCTTCGGGTCTTCGCCTCTTCGGTCACCGCGTTAACGCCACGGCACGCTAAGTCAGGCGGCAAGGCCTAAAGTACCCCGACTTTTTTCCTAACTTCCCAAGGTGATAATTTAATTATATAAATATTTAAAGAAGACTAGTTTACTAAGTTTAGTTTAGAATATGTAGTTGTCGTGGTAGTTCTTTTAATTATACAAATATTATAAAGCCGTTATTATTATTATTATTCGTTTTTGAAATGCCTCGGAAAAAAAACCACAGAGCAGAATGCAGATTGCTCTTTTAGCTTTAAAGCCAAAAAACCAAAGTACGCAATACAATTTTTATGTGAAAGAATGCCGTACTTTGGGTGTACATACGATCATAAATATACCCATTCCTAAACTAAATAAGGACATATCAATTCAAACGGAAACCGATAAGAAAGTTGTTTCTCCAACTACCGAAATTGGACGGCACACTCGTCTTTAGGCCTAATAATATAAGCTGCCGACGCAACTCCTACGAAATTTAGTGGAGCTATATTTTGTAGCCAACTCACTCATGTACCTTGTGTAACACTACGCGAATTTAATCTTCCGCCACGAAGAAGCGGCATCGTACCGGCTCTAACGAGGAGGGGGGTCGGAATAACGCGATAGAGAGGGGGCTCCTACTTTTACACGTTCAGCCCAGGCGGTAAAGACCTTCACTTTATGGTTTTCTATACGCTTTTGATTAAACCTATAGTCCCAACGTGGGATCTCGAGATCGACATTTCGCGATACACTTTTTTGTCGAGCATGAATCTTTATCAAATACGGGTGGCGCCACCCTAAGAACTTTTTTATTAGCGTCTGCTGCTATAATCTGTGTAACAAGCTGTCAAGATAGTTTTTAAACGTGTTAAATTAAATACGCGAGTTAAATAATAGAAACTCTAGTCCTTTTTAATCTAATAAATAGATGAAATAAAAATCATAACGATGTTTCTGATTGAAAATAAGCGAGTAAAAGTTGTAATTAGTTCCGCGAGAGGCTCACAGATGGCGCTGTTATGTTTTGATAAACTTGCTTGATAAAAACAATGTGTTTCGCGGTAAGCCGATTTGAATTGTAACTCTAGGTTTAATAATATATTCTATCTCATTGTAATTAACATTTTAAGTTCGATTAAAATAAGCTTAAGAAACTCTAATAACTCTTTTGTAAAAAATTTAGCAACGGAGATTCAAAACATTCAAATAGGAGAAGGAGATGTTTGTCACAATTTAGCCATTCCAATTTACATGGTTTTTCCGAGATTATTTACATGCCCAACTCTAATCACTAATAATTTCAAAATTGGTAAAGTTTAACATTAACTTACAAAATCAAACCTTTAACCCGCTTTTACAATTGTAGAATTTGAAGTGAACATTGTAGTTGTGTTTGAAGATGACCATTTGATCACGGAGAATTTTCCAATTAAAATAACCAGGTTTTAATCAAAACCTAGAACCAAAAAAAACGAAGAACAAAAGTTTAATTAATTAATTAAAATTAAATCATGTGTAATTAGGTTTAAGTTAATTAATCATTGTATATAAAATAAAATTATCCAGCAAATAAAATCTAATTATACACTTTATACTCAACAATTATTTACTTATAACAAATACATATTTGATCACGGAAAACACTCTAGGTTAATAATATTAATAAATAAACTGGGATCTTCCAGAGAGTCTCGTTAAATTAATTAATTAATTAATAATTAAATATCACAATTACATGGGGTAAATAATACAGAAACACTTAATTAAGAGTTAATGGTTTAAATTAAAATGAGTATAATATCAGGTTTAATACTTATTGGGTTTTTATAATTATTAAATTATAATAATATTTGGTCTTTTTACTACCATTTTATTAATTGTGGTAAAATATAAAATATTATTTCTTATTAATTAAAATTTAATCTTTTAAATTAAAAATTTTGTAAACATTTTCCTAAATATTTGTTTCTCGTAAATATATATTTAATTATTTAAGTGTTTCCCAAAATATTCACTAAATTAGCGTGTTAGGAAAATCTTGGAAGACTATATTGAAACAAATATTAATTAAAGGGAGGGTGAAGTAGAAAATCAAGTGATTTTTTATCGATTCTTCTACTAATTACAAGACCAGTCTGCAAAGTGAAACATTCAGGAAATACCAACTCCGAATGATTTTAAAATTCAAATTAGGTTCAGATTTTAAGGATAATTTTAAACAAGGACTGCCGACCAATCGCGTAACGCCCTGCCTTTTCGTTAACAAAATTCTCGTGGCACGCTCCATGTCTCGCGCTACGATTATCACGTCACGAGCAAATTTTATCAAATCTCGTGATAAATTTCATTCAACACGGAACGTGCCACGAGAATTTTGTTAACGAAAAGGCAGGGCGTTACGCGATTGGTCGGCAGTCCTTGTTTAAAATTATCCTTAAAATCCGAACCTAATTTGAATTTTAAAATCATTCGGGGTTGGTATTTCCTGAATGTTTCACTATGCAGACTGGTCTTATAATTAGTAGAAGAATCGATAAAAAATCACTGGATTTTCTACTTCACCCTCCCTTTAACAAGATTTTAATTTAGTATGGGAGACTTAAATGTTTATTTTTTTTAATTAGTTAATCACTTTATCTTTTGGATTAATATTAATAATAAAAGGAATAAAAATTAAATAAATTATCACAGAATGGTGTGGTTGGAATAAATAAATAAATAAATAAAAACTTTAAAATTTTAACTTATTATTTTCAACAGTTAAAATTAACTATTAACTTTAAAACTTTAATAACAAATTAAATCTATAATTAATTATGTTCAAATAAAATGGTGCTAGTAAAAACATCGATCAACTTCTCACAAATGGCTATAGTATTTATAAAATTCTTTCTCTTTTCAAAGATGACTTTGAAATTTCATAAAGTGATCGGAGATTTTAGAGTCCCTTGAAAATTTAAATTTTCTAAAATATTTTTGGTCCTTTGATTGGTCTAGGCAGAAACTTAGTCCTTCCACTATCTCCTTTATCTATCAAGGCCCTTGCAGGGTTCCATTTTTAGGGGTTACCGCGTAATCCACCTTATTCCGTTTCGCCGGAAGTTAGGCTTAGCTCGGGATTCATGGGCGTGAGAACTGAGAAACGGGAAGAAATTCGTCTGTCGTCTGCTACAAAAGCCAAAAATATGTACTGTATCGGACGACAGACCAATTTCTTCCGTTACTCAAATAATCACCCCCATGAATCCCGAGCTAAGCCTAACTTCCGGCGAAACGGAATAAGGTGGATTTGAGGCTTTCGTTTTTTATAGTATTGCCTGGTTTTCAACCTAGATGGCGCTGTTAATCAACAGATTACCCGCGTAATTTGAATTATGGGTTGGCGGAATTCTAAAAGTGATGCCACTTCAGGGGAATTTGCGCTCAAAAATTATAAATAGGTCTAAAAAACGGCGCCTCTAACGGGGAAAACCGTTGGGAACTAAAATGTCATTTTGATTTTTAGAAAGAAAGAAATAAAGGAAAACAAATTCATGCACGGGCCTTGATAGATAAAGGAGGTAATGGTATTTTATATGGTTTTTTGACGTAAGGGAAGCAAATTTTCAAGGTGGCTCTGAAATCACTCATATTCGCTTTAAATACTGGTTGACAATATTCAAATTAGATTCAAATTTTTGTACCTTTTAAGTTTTGGTTAATTAAGTTATAATTAAATAATTTAAAGGCCAACTTGTTGATTAAGCAGTGGTAAATTTGGCCTATTTTCCGTACCGGGTAATATAACTGTTTTAAAATTATCGGAGGTAATATTCTTGGCGGCCATTAAATATTTGCAAACCGCGTAAAAATGGCACGAAGCCCCGGCGTTAACAAATAAATGCCAAATGGCGTGAGCGCAAGGAATTCGCCCATCCAGTTTGAAAAAGAAAACTCCCGTAATGTAGATGACGCCTCCTATTATCAGTTCGTACAAACCATTTTGGTTGTCTTGCTAAGTTTGTTTAGAAAGATAGGATAGGATAGAATGTGATCAATGAAATTAGGAAAGAAATGTATCACTACAAAAGTTCTTACTATGTTAAAAATTGCGATAGATGGTAGAACTCCGATGCAAAGATAAAATAAGGTTTCTAAATGCTTATGCCTTTTAAATACAAGAGACATTTCGCAATTAGTTTTAGGGTATGGAAAGAAAGAAAATATCCTTACGTTTACCTTTCGTGAAAATAATACTGATAAACTATTCCCATAATAGCACTTAGCCAGACTAACCAACAGAGTTGGGAGCCTAAGCCTGGTTGAATATCTTTTATAATAGCCTAAATATTGCAACGACTCAATAAGACAGTAACAAAAATATAAGGATATAAAAACAAAAAGTACACTTCGTTGAAACTAGCTCGCGCTTTGTGTAATATGAACAGCCCTCCTTTATCCTACAATAGTGTCGACCCCCTCTACCCGTCAGTGGTACAGGGAACAAGAAGCGATATCTAGTTTACTAGGAAGACGGTATAAGATGCCTAAGTATTCGCGCGCCATGTGGGGGGGGGTCGTAAAAGGAGGCCGGTCTATTTCGCTACACTCTCCTCAGTCGGAAAATACGTAATTTTCGTCATTCGCGTCGCGCTGTCGCGAGTTTTCAAGAACCAATGAGATGCTGGTTGTAATAATTTTGAGGCGGGGATTAACTCCGGACCTACGCCGTTTGGACTGGAGATAAAGCTTGAAATGTGGCTAATTTATACCTTATCCCTAATAAACTAGATATCACTTCTTGCCGTGAATAGGCTCATAAAGTAGCTGTACCAAAAATTAAATGTTTGTATCGCCAGCATCATGTAGGCCTACTACTTTCTATAAAACTATGACGTCAAGAAGCTCTTCCCTGATAGGTTAAAGGGGCTGTCCGGCCCCCTCTCCTTTTTATACACCAACTATGCTAAGCCCTGGCTCTATGAGTAAAAGCATTAGTTTATAAGATATGTTCCATAAGTATGTCACTACCCATACTTCGTAATGTTAGAGGCTTAATGAGTGCTAGTTCAAGAACGACGTGAGAATTGACTACACTCGGTTTTGCAGTCCATCCTCCTCTTTAGTCTGTACTAAGCCTTTGACAGCGCCTCACTAGGCGTCGCTTTACGAGGATCTATGACGTTTCACCTACGTCACTTCATGACAAGCTCTCATTAACGAGTGACACACTTATGGAACATATCTTATAAACTTATGGTAAAAGATCGCCGTTTGTCCCACGGTCCGCTCAGCCCCTTTTTATTGGTGTAGGGGGTTGAGAGGAGGGTAGTTTGCTTATCAGTTTACAGTCAAAAGCGGGGAGTTTTTAATGAAGTGTACTTTTTCGTTTTGACAGTACACAGAAGAGAGAAAAGAAATAGTGAAAACAGATATTTACCAAGGCGTATATGAGGCCGCGATAAAGATATAGATAATAGCGCGATCACAGACATGCAGAACTTCTTTCAACAATCTTTTTTACAAAAATTTAAAGAGAGAGACAAATACAATTAGACAAACCCTTTTAAAAAAATATATTATTAATGTCTTTACCTAAACTTTCCCACGTAAAATACAGAATGAAAAGTAGTAGAAACGGTAAAAAGCCCGACTAAAGAGAAGCCATAGACTAAAGCGGCGATATACTGATTTTTGCTATGAGATTGTTGAAGCATGAATATCGTTCCCGCTAGACTGGGTATTACCCAAATCTAACGACCAAATTTGGTTGGTTTTATATTTGTAGGACTTAATCGCAATTATTTAAAAGTTAATTAATGATTAACTTACCCCGTGAGTTATCACATTAGCTATATGCTCGAATTCCGTTGGAATGTAAGCTTGATTGCCAATTGCGCGGGAGTTCATGTATCTAAAGAATAAAGTACACGCAAATTTAGGCTTAACTAGTTATTAACTTATTATTTTAAGCAAATAAATGGGATTCCTCTACTCACTTAAATAATTTTAACAATTCTAGAATATATATATGCCTATTTCAAATCAAACTAACACTACGCGAGCCAAAGGTATTATAGGAAGCCCATAAATGCTTTTACGCTTATATAATCCCTACGGCTCTTTATTCTCTTTGCGGTCAATAATTAAAAAAATTTCCTCAATTCAATTCAGTTCAGTTTTACTTCCACCTCATGATCCATTAATCCTTAATCCTTATTTGATTTTTCATGCAACGCGAGTCAGCGACCGGTTCGCGCTCTAGCCATGTGGTAATCTGTCAGCTGTTCAAAAAAAAGGCGCGTGTTCCGTTCGAGGCCTAATTTTAATTTTTTTTACACTGGTTCTGCTCAAAGTGACCTAAAACCGAGGGGGAAACCACAAAGATGAAATTTTGTACATCCGATTTCAGACAGTCGGCTTATAAAAAATTTCAAAAGAGATTTCCGAGACTTCATAAGACTTCATTCTAGACGTCCAAAAATTTTGCGCGCCTTATTTTAAGCCATGGTAAATCTTCTCTCTAGCAAATATGGCCTTGTGTCCTAGAATATAAGCCTTAAAATTCGGAAGCGAAGCCAAAAAAAAAAAACTGCCATTTTCATAGATATCAAAACGAAGATAACCCTAATATAGTTAACATACTCTTTTAGACCAAGAGCTTTTATCTGCTTTAAATAATATCAAAATATCTAGCTAAATAAACCGAACCTTTGGAACTAAGATGTCTGATTATCTGAAACAGTTTTGAAAGCTTGCTATTTTTTAATGTCTCACAAATATATTTCTGGTGTCTATGATGCTTTCTTAGCTATCCTTCAGATTCCTGAAAGTCTAGGGCTTTAGGCCTAAAGAGTCCCTTAGACTCGGGAACAACCCTTTGCTAATCATTAAAAACTACATCATTTTATAGAATGGAATACAGATACAATTTTTTAGGAATATAAAATTGAATAAAAATGACCGTAGACCAACCTGTATTTCTTGGTAATCTTATTTTTGTCATCTTCCGAAGTATTTTCTTTGAGTTGCACGTCTTCCAGTGGAGAAGGGATTCTATCCGCATCCGGGGATGATGGAGAAGCGGCTATTCCGTTTGATCTACTTTGAGCGGCGCATAATCTCAACATATTTCGTGTTTTATTTATATGATAAAAGACGAATTACGACTCAAAATGAATCAAAACTAATAAAAAAGGGTGCTAATAACCGATACCGCGCGTGTGACCGTAAAAATATCTTAGAAAGATGATAAAAAACTAAAAGGAGACGAGACCGCGGTGAGAACCGCACCTGTTTCGCGCACTCAATAAAAACACAACGGGGGGATGATTCAAAGATGTTTCCCGAGAACTCAATCGATAAAGCGCGAACCTACTAAGCCTATTTAAGACCTAATATCATTATTTCAATCAATTTTCGAGGTCTATTATAAAAAATGTCTAGGTCTAATTATTTAATAAAAATTGATAAAAAAAATAAATGCATTCGTAATATTATTTATGTTAATCCTTGGAATTATTCATGGTTTATTTATAATTATGGGTTGAAATGTTTTTGATTAAAACGGATTAAAAATGTCAAATTAAGTAGGAAAGATAGCCGTTCTAAAAATATCTCAAAATGATAGACCTAAAATTTTAATAAAAATGTGTTTTGAGGGAAATCCTGCATGTAGGGGAAAAAAACAGCTGATTGGCTAATGTCCCGCTAGGCGCCGACACTAAGTTATTTTGGAGGGAAACAGTTGGGCGTGTTAGAAACTGGTTGCTTGATTCAAAAAACGTCTCTGTCTTATCTTTTCTTACAACGTCATTTTAAGAAAGTGTTTGCACAAAACAGTCGAATTTTATGGTGAACGTTTTTAATTCATCTTACAATTAATCTGCTTCGATTAAACGTCAAAAATATAAGGTAACTATTTAAATATTAAATTTTTTTAAGTTTAAGCCGAGGCTTAGTTTATTCTATATATAAAATATGCGGCAAATTTGAATTTGTGTTCCGGGTTTTGCGGCTTTTGCGTTCAAACCTATTTAATATAACAATGCCAAGTGTTAAAATTAACTCTTAAATTAACAGAACAATGGCTAATTTGGATAACGAGCGTATTTCTGCGGAACAAATGGATGAAATCCGTCAGGAAAACATAGCTTACGAATATTTATGTCATCTAGAAGAAGCAAAAAAATGGATAGAAGTTTGCATACAAGAAGAATTACCTCCTACTACCGAGTTAGAGGAAAATCTACGTAATGGCGTATTCCTAGCCAAGATTGGACATTTCATAAACCCAAATGTAGTTCCAATGTCTAAAATCTATGACCCAGACCAGAGCATCTACCTCAAGAAAGGTCTACAGTTTCGACATACTGATAACATAAATTATTGGTTTAAAGCCATGGAATCTGCGCGAATACCTAAATATGTTTATCCCGATACCTTTGATGTATATGACAAACGTAACATGCCAAAGGTCATTTTCTGCATCCACGAACTTGGTTTAAATCTGTACAACAGTGGAAAAGCTCCGAGAATTCAAGATTTGTTGGGAAAAGCCATTTTTACCAGTGAAGAAATCAACGCTATGCAAATGGAACTGGATAAATCCGGAATTCAAATGCCATCTTTCGCTAAAATTGGACAAGATCCTGACAGTTCAGTGTGGGACATTGTGATTGCTATCAATAAAGCTTTGGATTGTGATAATCCAGATATCATGAAACACCTAATGAATTCCAAGTCAAGACTTTACGGAGTGGTTCCGGAAAACAAGCAGAGATATCTAGACGAGTTGACCTTCGCCCGGCGCGTCAAGTTTAATAACACAGTCAATAACGAGTTGGAATCTTCATTAGGCTCACTTTCCGGGGAAGCTTTGAATCTTTTGGATGTCGCGGAGATCCAAGAATGCATTTTGAAAGCGAATGAGGCAGCCATCATCAATGAATTGGAGAAAGCGATAAAGAAACGTAGTTCCAAAATGGTTGTCAAGTGTTTAAATCACCCTCATCTGAATATTGAAGCAGTGCCAAACTATGGAGCTTTTTACTTGGAAAATCTTTCTAAGGAGGTTCAATATCCAGAGAAACAATTCAAACCGTGGTAGAAATAACTAATGAGGATGCCAAAGAGAAACAAGACCTGGTGGATCAAATCAACCAAGCCATATCCAAAGGGGATGCCAATACGACGATAAAATCCATTGAGAATTTGATTGAGGAAAAAATTAATGATGCAAATAACCCCGTGATGGCCAAATTCTATCTTCAGGAACTCTCCGCCATTAGAAGTTACAGCAAAACCGATTTAATCTACGAAGAAATAACTGGAGGTGTCACAGCTTGAAAGCGATATGGAGCATAAACTTAGCTATTCAAGATGCCAATACCAACCAAGATGAACTTTTAAGAGCCCTAACCAACCACGACGCATTACTGAAAGATGTTAAACCGCAACTGCGTCACATTTACGCGTCCAAGTTCCCTGAGATGTTAATGGAGAAAAAGACCAAGGGCAGACAACCCTTTTTCACTCACACTGAGATTCAAGAAGTCTTGGATGAGATATGGATGAAATTCGAACGAAATATTCAACGAAGTAAAGCTGTTGATGCTATTAACTTGGCGATACGTTCAAAAGACTGCAAAGCTTTGATGGACTCTCTTATGAATCGGGATGCTGGAATTCTTTGCGTCCATCGCGCCAATTTGCCCATTTATATGAGAGTACTGCGACACTACTTAAAAGACAACCTCACTAATGACGCGGACGCCAAGCTAACCCTGGACGAAGTTCAAACAAGATTGAATGAAGCTAACAAGAAGGCTGAAGACGCGTCTAAAATCTGCTACTCCTTGTCCATGATCAACGGAGAAGTTGAAGGAATTAACACCGCGCGCAATTACTCCTCGAACTTCAGAATCCGTTACTTGGCATGGATGGTGAAATTTACACCAAATTGGGAAAGATTACACAAAGCCTTGAAGAAATTTAAACAAGTTAAAGCCAATAACTACGCTGTTGAGGATAAAGAAAATGGATCCTGGATTTACTGCTATGTGGATGGCCAACACAAATACTACCAGAACCTTCGAACCCACGAAACCAGTTGGACTCCGCCAGAGAATTTTACACACAGCATCCTTTTGACCCAACAAGATATTGGTCAAATTATCCAGAAGGTGAATGCCAACTACTTGGAGAGTGTTCAACTCGAAAGGGAAAAGTTAGTCACCCTAATTCAAGCTATTCCCGAGGATATTTGTTGAGGAAAGCCATGGCCGAGCGAGAGGAGTACCACCTCGAACAGATGGAGGACCAAGTGGTCTTAATTCAACGATGGTGGAGGTCGTGTTGGGAGGTTAAACGCGCGAAAAAATATGTCGATTTGGTCCGTAAAGTCGGCGGGATTCAAACCGCGGCCATCAAAATTCAGTCTTACTTCCGAATGTATCTGGCGAAAGACGAAAATTTACGACGAAAAGAAACAAGTTTCGACGTTTACGCCCAAAGAAATAATGCCATACAAGAACTGATGACCAAAGACCCTTGCACTACGTCGGACTATATCTTCATCTACTTAAAGTCAACGATATTGATTACGAAGAAGAGATTGAACTACACAAAATTCGATCACAAGTGGTTAAACGAATCAGAAGTAACCGTGAATTGGAACAAAAAGTCAACGATATGGACCTGAAAATAGCCTTATTGATCAAGAATCAACTCAGCGTCAAGAACTACTTTTGCATGGAAATAAGCTATCAAGAATCGATTCAAACCGAAGACAAACTATGGATCCGGGAGATTTAAAGCCTTACACGCCTTGAATAAAGAAAGTCGATTTCTTGGAAGGTTATCAAAACCTTTTCTACACTTTACAAACTGATCCGAGATACTTGGCCAGATTAATTTACTCAATGTCTCCAGGAAGATCGGCGAAGTTTATCGACTCTGTTATCTACACTTTGTATAACACGGATCAACCCCGCGAGAGGAATGTCTATTGCTACAAACTTTTAAGCACGCCCTGGAACAAGAGGTCATGATGAAAGTAAAGAAAGAGTCGAGGACATCTGCAAAGGGACACCATTAGTCTTCAAATGATTGTGGACTTAACAAAACCGGATGCGGACATAGTTGTCTAAGGGAACTACTCGAACCCTTGGTTGAAAATATACTCGAAGACGAATCCCTACATCTAAGTACCGACCCTGTAGAAGTTACAAACGATGGGTTAATGAACAAGAAACGTCTTCCGGAGTCATGAGCCAATTACATACGACCTACCGGCTGATGAGGCTGAGAAAATACCGGAAGTGGCTTCCAGAATCGCTACTCGGTTAAATTAATCGAAGACAAGACGGAAATGTTTATGGATCGAATCTTGCATTCGGTTGAACTCTTGCCTATGGAATACGATACACCTCCAAAGTTTTGTTCGATTTACTGAAGAGAAAGTTTCCAGATGAGGATTTGAAGAAGGTATGAAAGCAGTGGGCAATTTGCTCTATTATCGGTATATGATAGCCGCTATCCCAGCTGCAGATACTTTCGGAGTTGTCACTCTACAACCTGGCAACGCTATCAACTCGATTCAAAGAAAAAACTTGGGTGCTATTGCCAAAGTGCACAAAACACGCTGCTGCCTTCCAACTATTTGACGAAAGGAAATAACTATCCAGCTTAAATGGATATTTGGAAAAGTGCCACAATAAGTGCCTTAAATTTCTGAAGGTGGCCTG